>PKML01044079.1:382419-409553 GCA_002933935.1 Eutrema yunnanense | reverse complement strand
AAAAGGAATATTTCCAGATCATCTTAGGCGGCTGCGATTTTTAAGTCGGCCTGTTGAGTATCGATCGATACCAAGGGGTATCGATCGATACCTCAAAAAGTCCACGGGCCCAATCAAGGCCCAAGATGCGAACGTCGCACGTATGGCTTTTCTTCTCTCATGTTGTTCGTTTAAGACACAACTATTCCAACATATATACACGAGAAAACATTTCTCGGTTAATGAAAACATTTCATTAGAAAGAGCTCAGCTCATTTCTTTTCACACTAACACAATTTTATCAAGCCCTCGAGCTTTGACAAAAAATTAGTTCCAACAGTTGGTAGAGACTTTAGGACCTGAACCTTTAAAGACATTTGCGCAGGAGGCTTATGGCTGAGACACTTTTGTCGTTTGGAGTCGAGAAGCTTTGGGACCTCCTTGTCCAAAAATCTGAGCGGTTTCAGGGAGTTGATGAGCAATTTAATGAATTAAAAGCTGATCTGAATATGTTAAGGTGCTTTTTGGAAGATGCTGATGCCAAGAAACATACAAGTGCAATGGTGAAAAACACTGTGAAAGAGATCAAGGAAATTGTTTATGACGCTGAAGATATAATTGAAACCTTTCTTCTAAAGGAAGAACTCAGAAATACAAGCGGCATCATGAACCGTGTGAGAAGATTTTCCACTATTGTGGAACGCAGAGGACTTGCGTTTTATATGGAAGCCATAAGTAAGAGGATCTCTAAGGTGAACCGCGAAATGCAAAGTCTTGGCGTACAACATGCCATTGTTAATGACGGGTATATGCAGTCTCTACAAGAAAGACAAAAGGAAATGCGACAAACATTTTCTAACAACAATGAAAGCGTTCTTGTGGGGTTGGAGAACAACGTTAAGAAGTTGGTTGGCTATTTGGTGGAGGAAGATAGCAGTCAAGTGGTTTCTATAACCGGGATGGGCGGGCTTGGTAAAACCACCCTTGCCAGACAAGTTTTTAATCATGAGACAGTAAAAAGTCATTTTGCAGGACTCGTGTGGGTATGCATCTCACAACAATTTACAAGGAAGTATGTGTGGCAAACGATATTGCGGAAACTCAGGCCAGAATATATAAAGCCAGAGATGACAGAAGACGAACTTCAAGAAAAACTATTTCAAGTGTTGGAAACACAAAAGGCTTTGATTGTCCTTGATGATATATGGAGAGAAGAAGATTGGGACAGAATAAAGCCAATGTTTCCACGAAAAAAAGGTGACATCTTATGCTACATTCATTAGATAATTCTCTTTTTTATATTCATTTTTTTTGGGAAAAAAGGAGAAGATCAGAACTAGGCACACATATTGGTCATTAGGCATTATGATCCATGGGTTGTTAAAAAAAAAGGCATTATGTCAAGAGACCTTAGAAGTGGTAAAGGGTTTCTTATTGATCAATGTGCAAGGTCAACGCCTTATATACAATACAATAGATAGAACAATGTAGACCTAATGTTAATTACATATACGGAGGCCCATTTAGGGCCCAATACCCCCTCCCCCCCTTCAAGGTGGCGTGTGGAGATTACGAACACCCAACTTGTCTAGAAAAGCCATGAATTCCTTGCGTCCCAAAGCTTTAGTCATAATCTCGGCAAGTTGAGTTGACGTGGAGACATGTGTTGTGGATATCGTACCTCGTATAATCTCGTCGCGGATGAAGTGGCAATCGAGTTCAACATGCTTCGTTCGGGCATGATAAACCGGGTTTTTGGCAAGGTTAATGGCGGAAAGACTATCGGAATGGAGCAAAGTCGGTGTCGAGCAATCTATACCAAGGGAAGGTAGTAACTCACGTAACCAGAGGATCTCACAAACTGTGTCAGCCATCGATCTATACTCCGCTTCGGCTGAGCTTCGAGAAACGACATCATGCTTCCGAGTTTTCCATGACAAAGGAGATCCACCAAGCTGAATAAACCATCCTGTTAACGATCTTCGCGTTATCGGACAAGCAGCCCAATCCGAGTCACACCATGATGTGAGTGTCAATTACGTATTAGCCCGAAGCAATATGCCTTGTCCCAGACTATTCTTAAGGTACTTAAGCACACGAAGAGCAGCCTCCCAATGAGCTGGTTTAGGGTCATGCATAAATTGGGAAAGAATATGGATGACATAAGACAGCTCGGGACGTGTGACACCGAGATAAATGAGCTTACCAACCAAACGACGATAACGGAAAGGTTCAGACATAGAGTCACCTTGAACCAATGCAAGCTTATGATTTTGTTCTAAAGGAAACGACGTGGGTTTAACGCCAAGTAATCCAGTTTCCGTAATGATATCCAATGCGTACTTCCGTTGACACAAATATATTCCGGCAGGACTACGAGCAACTTCGATTCCCAAGAAATATCGAAGAGGACCCAAATCTTTCATACGAAAACAAGTACTCAAATACTCCTTAAATGAGAGGATAAAGGACAAAGTGTTACCGGTGATAATGAGATCGTCCACATAGACAAGAACATGAAGCCGAATATTCCCGTTCTCAAGAGTGAAGAGAGAATAGTCTGAGCCATTCTGTGCGAAGCCGTAATCTGTCAAAGCACTAGCGAGTTTGGCAAACCAACAACGAGGAGCCTGCTTCAAACCGTAAAGAACTTTATGAAGACGACAGACCTTGTTTTTGTCCGCTGTACGAAAACCCGGTGAGAATTGTATGTAGACTTCTTCATCCAGATCACCGTGGAGAAAAGCACTGTGGACGTCCATTTGATGAACTTCCCAATTATTCGATGCTACTTGTTGAAGAAAAGTCCGTACCGTAACCATCTTTGCGACCGGAGAAAATGTTTCGTTGAAGTGAACGCCTTCTGTTTGATTATTGCCTAGAACAACAAGACGAGCTTTATGTCGTTCAAGCGTGCCGTCAGAGTTAAAATTCAATTTAAAAACCCATTTGCAACCAAGTGCTTTCTTTCCTGGGGGTAAATCTTCGATAGTCCATGTACCGAGTTCATCAAGAGCCACAATTTCATCTACCACCGCGAAACGCCATTTCTCATCTTCAATTGCTGCTTGGTAACTTCGCGGTTCATTGCCAGCGGTAACCGCGAGAAGATAATTCTGATACGAAGCAGAAAACTGAGCACTCGACAAGTAGTTGTCTATTGGGAACGGTGTCGCTGACGGATAAGGCTCATGAAGAAGTGTGTGAACATAATCAGCTAGTTTCGTGGGTCGAGATTTCTGTCGGAGACCACGTCCAAGAGGTTCTGGTTCAGCCGGAACCATAGATGAATCTGAAATATCATCAGAAGAGGGAGAAGATGAAGCAGCAGATGGAGACGGAGATGCTGCAATATCCTGAACAAATTCGGCAACTGGATCAACAGGAACAGGCGATGGAGGAATAGAGGCATTAGATTCATCAACCATCTCTGTCGCAGGACTATGCAGAATCGGATCAGGCGGGGATGGAGCTTCCACAAGTGGTTCAATACGCGCTTGAGATGTAAAGAAGACATCAGCATCATCAAACATCATTGGTTGAGGATTGGTGATGTCAAGGCACGGCGGAGAAGTCGTCGGCATGGAACTAAACGGGAAATCAGATTCAAAAAAGATCACGTCTCGCGAAACATAAATCTTCCTAGTTTCCAAGTTGTAGACTCGCCAACCCTTTTTCCGAACGGGTATCCGAGAAAAACGGATTTGTTAGTCCTACTAGCAAATTTATCACCACCATGCTTTTGATTGTGAACATAGCAGAGACATCCGAAAACCTTAATGTGATTCATGGGGGGCAATTTATCATAGAGCAATTCATATGGAGTTTTTCCATTCAATACCGAAGAAGGAGTACGGTTGATGAGATATCCTGCAGCGAGAGCACAATAGCTCCAAAAATTAACCGGAAGATAAGCTTGGAATCGCAATGCCCGAGCTGTATTCAACAAATGGCGATGTTTACGTTCCACTCGGCCATTTTGTTGAGGAGTCCCCACACACGAAGTCTCATGGATGATCCTTTTTTTAGCAAAATAATCGCGCAAACAAATAAATTCCGAGCCATTGTCACTACGAAGAGTTTTAACTTGGCGGTTAAATTGTCGTTCCACCAAAGCAATAAAATTTTTGAGATGCAACGGTGCATCCTGTTTCGATGGCAAGATATAGATCCATACGGCTCGCGAGTAGTCATCGAGTATGGTGAGAAAGTATTTTGATCCGCAAATGGTTGTGGTGCGATACGGACCCCAAATATCACAATGAATTAACTCAAAAATCATACTCGACTTATTATTGCTCAAAGGAAAACAATCTCTGGTTTGTTTAGCACGGATACAAACTTCGCATGCTTTGGAATCAAAAACACCACTACTTAAATATGATAAAGTTAACATAGCTAAAACTTTCGAAGATGGATGTCCCAAACGACTATGCCAAAGCTCCAATGAAGTAGAATCCAACCTCTGAATCGTCGCTGCGATATCCATTCCGCAAAAAAAAATACAGCCCGTTCACTTGCTCACCCGCTCCAATCAGCGTCTGAGTAATGCGGTCCTGAACCACACAAATACGATCAGATATCTGAAACATACAGCCCCTATCTCTAGTCAGTTGTGAGACAGAAATCAGATGACAATGCAGCCCATCCACAAAAAACACATTTCGAAGATCAAGGTGAGAACCCATATAAACTTTTCCTTGTTTATGAGAAGTTGTAAATCTCCCATCAGGAAGTTTAATCAGCATAGGTGCCATATCACAGACATCAGACAGATAATCAAGACTTCCTGTCATGTGATTTGATGCACCTGTATCAATAATCCAAGACTCAAAAAAATACGTACCCGAATGCAGAATATCAGAAGGAGATTTACGCTCATTCAGCATGGTAACCAATGTGTGCCACTGTTGATCATTAAGACCACTAAAACCGATGCGATCCGCCGAGTTGAGTGCATAATTTCTCGAAGAAGAAGTCCCGCCACCGGAACCGGTCACGGCATTGACGGTGACAACATGATTCGCACGAGCAGGCGCTACATGATGGCCACGAGAGGGTCCCGGAAGTGACAGGATTCCCGAGGAGTGAGACGAATTCGAATCACTTGAACCAGATTTCGACTTGGAACGAGTCCGCTCACCCCACCATGGAGGAAACCCAATTTTCTTGAAGCATCGCTCAGCTGGATGGCCATTTCGACCACACAAGGTACACACAACACGAACATCGTTGTTAGAGGGATTTTGAGGTTGAGATTATATAGCAAAGCTCACGCCAACTGAAAGGACCGTATTTTTTTTTTTTTTGCATATAATTAAACAATAATACAATAATAATAATAATACATTAATTATTACACAGATACTACAGCTTACACAAGCTAACGGTTTCATAACAACAACAACTGGTATCGATCGATACTCTCCTAGTGTCGTTCGATACCCAAACAACAGAACCAAGCCCCCGGGTCCTAATCATCCCCTCTTCACGGCCTCGATTCCACGATCACGCCTTATCTTTACCTGCATCGACAAAAGTGATGCATCAACATTTGGCTAACCAAATGCTGAGTGAGATTGATCACCCCAACAACAGGCTACCAATAAGCACAAACAATAATCACCAAGAATTAATTCACAACGATTAGAACTTTCAGCACAAAGCCACAACTGGTATCGATCGATACTCCCATAGTGTCGATCGATGCCCAAACAACACACAACTCCCGACAAGGGACTGGTATCGATCGATTCCCAAAGCCACCCCTGGTATCGATCGATACAACCACACAACACGAGACCACCGCAAATGGTCTGGTATCGATCGATACCCACCTGGTATCGGTCGATACTCACGAGACCTAAACATAGGAATCGCCATACAAGCCACAAAAAGCATCAACCAAGCTTTAACAAGGCACCACGCAAGCTCACTTGCTTACCTTTGGTCATAACTCACCTTAAACCCGATGGATCGAGCTCTAAAACAACTCCCCGAGCTCAAGAAGATCTCCCTCTCTTCTCACAAGCTCTCGCCAACACAAAGCTCGTCCAACCTCTCCTTCGAGCTTCTCCCAAGCTCAAACTCTCTTGATCTCGCAAGATCCAAGCTTCGGCAAGCTTTCTTCTCTCTCTCTCTCTCTCCTTCTCTCTCTCTCTCTTTCTTTCTCTCTTTCCCGACCAGCTATGGTCTTATCCTCCAAGGATATGTTTTTTTATACTCGAAAGAAGATAAGAGAAGAAGACAACTAGGAGAAAAACCCGGCTGGTGTCGATCGATACATGCCGGTATCGATCGATACCACCCCCGGAACAACCCGAATTAATTATTTTTCCCTCAATAATCAATTCTTCCGGAACACGGGCGCTACACCAACAGCTCTCTCCTCATGTATCCGAACCAGCGATTTTGACTCCTCGTCTTGAGTAAGGACGTTGTAAGCTTCATCGAAAGACGGCAAAGGGGTTCTCGACAAGAGAGAAGATTTGACTCCTCCATACAAGGACTCATCAATACCCATAAGGAATTGATGAAGCTTATCCTCCTCGCGTTCTTTTGCGATTTCTTCGAGGGTTTTACCATGTTGGTAATCAGCCAAACTCGTCCAAAGCTTTGTTAAGCGTCCAAAATACGCTTCGATTGGAGAGCCTTGTTGACGGCAAGTGGCCAATTCCGTCTTAAGACGTTGAATTCTTTGGCCGTTTTTGACCGAAAATCGTCTCTGAATTTGAGTCCACATACCGTAAGCATCTTCGCAGTGTGAGAGCGAAGTGCACAGCAACTCATCAATCGTGAGTTTAATCCACGAGATAACAATGCGTTATTGGCGCACCAGTCTTCATAATCACCGGAATCCACATATGGTTTTGGAATTGAGCCATCCGCGAATCCAAATTTCTTTCTTGCTTGCAAAGCCAATTTTAGGCTGGCAGACCACTCGTCGTAGTTTGGTCCGCGAAGCAGAGGTCTTGAGATAACATAACCCGGATTGTCGCCATAAGTCAGGTCGTATGGCGAGATTGTCCGTCTTGTTACCTCAGTTCGAGTCGTGTTTCCGGTGACTGAAAATTCTTCCGTCATGGAGAAAAAGTTTTCGACAAAGTGTTCAAAAAACTTAGGTCAAAGAAGAGAAGTGAAAGAAATAAGAGATCCGAAAAACAGAAGTGAGAGAATCGGATTGGTAAAGAAATTTTGAGAGGAAAGGAATTGAAATCGATAACCAGAAAACCTAGTTGTTAGGTTTAATGCTCTGATACCATGTCAAGAGACCTTAGAAGTGGTAAAGGGTTTCTTATTGATCAATGTGCAAGGTCAACGCCTTATATACAATACAATAGATAGAACAATGTAGACCTAATGTTTATTACATATACGGAGGCCCATTTAGGGCCCAATATATTATGATCCATTTGGTTAAAATATGTTATAAGAAATCTATTATGTATAGGTTGGAAAATATTACTTACTTCTCGCAACAAGGGTGTTGCATTACAAGCAGATCCAACATGTTTCACCTTAAAACTCGGATTGTCTAACTCTCGAAGAAAGTTGGACACTTTTCTGAAGTATAGCGTTTCCTACTGAAAACACTACCAGTAATGAAAGGACCGCATTTTTTTTTTTTTTTTTGCATATAATTAAACAATAATAATACATTAATTATTACACATTAAACAGTACAACACATGTACTACAGCTTACACAAGCTAACGATTAAACAACAACAACAACTGGTATCGATCGATACTCCCCTAGTGTCGATCGATACCCAAACAACAGAAGCAAACCCCGGGTCCTAATCATCCCCTCTTCACCGCCTTGATTCCACGATCACGCCTTATCTTTACCTGCATCGACAGAAGTGATGCATCAACATTTGGCTAACCAAATGCTGAGTGAGATTGATCATCCCAACAACAGGCTACCAATAAGTACAATCAACAATTACCAAGAATTAATTCACAATAATTAAAACTTTCAGCACAAAGCCACAACCGGTATCGATCAAAACCCCCATAGTGTCGATCGATGCCCAAACAACACACAACTCCCGACAAGGGACTGGTATCGATCGATACTAAAACCAACACATGGTATCGATCGATACAACCACAACTCAAGACCACCGCCAAGGGTCTGGTATCGATCGATACTCACATGGTATCGGTCGATACTCACGAGACCTAAACACAGGAATCGCCATACAAACCACAAAAATGCATCAATCAAGCTTAACAAGCACCACACAAGCTCGATTGCTAACCTTTGGTCACAACTCACCTTAAACACGAAGGATCGAGCTCTAAAACGACTGCTCCAAGCTCAAGAAGATCTCCTTCTCTTCTCACAAGCTCACGTCGAACCCAAGCTCTACCAACCTCTCCTTCAAGCTTCTCCCAAGCTCAAACTCTTTCTCGATCTCGCAAGATCTAAGCTTCGGCAAGCTTTTCTTCTCCCTCTCTCTCCTTCTCTCTCTCTCCTTCTCTTTCTCGCGACCTCTCTGGTCTTATCCTCTAAAGATACGCTTTTATACTCGAAAGAAGATAAGAGAGAAGACAACCAGGAGAAAAACCCGGCTGGTGTCGATCGATACGGCCGGTATCGATCGATACCACCCCCGGAACAATCCGAATTACTTATTTTTCCCCAATAATCAATTCTTCCGAAACACGGGCGCTACAATTCTCCCCCACTAACTTAGATTCGTCCTCGAATCTTCGTTACCGTTCATCTCCAATGAACCTTAATCGTCGCAACGATTACAAAAACCTTGGCCAATCCGGCCATCTCAACACTCACACGAGGTCCAAAACCAACCTCCGAGGTTTCCCACTCAGTTCCTATGCTTATGACACCGCAGCATCATATGTTCTTATTGCTCAAACACACGCCAACCCCATCACTCAAGACACCGCAGCATCTCCGAGTTCTGAGCGTCAGCCATATCCCGCAGGATATCCACCATACCTCACAAGGTATCAACCATACCACATCACCCAAGACACCGCAGCATCTCCGAGTTCTGGGTATCTGTCGTACCACTCCCCTCGATAATATAACCTGAAAGAGTCTCAATACCCCATACCACTCAATTCTAGGGAATATATCCTACGTCTAGGACATACTCCTTACGAATCCACGGTATCACGTATTACTCTAGGCTATAAACCTCCCGAGTCTGGGTACATCGCCACTCACACTCTCAAGACACACGGTCCTGCGAGCTATCGGCACCAGAGGAACCAGTCCTCTCAACGAGCAATAAGTCACATATCACTAAGCATCTCGACTGAACTACCTCCCGTGATCCGTGTAAATCCTCGCAAGGCAACACCGGCATCACCCATATTCTATACCCGGAATATCTGGCGTGCATAACCAATAACCCGGTCATCGCACCGCCCACAACAGCAATAAGAACATCCATCTTATCACTCTCTTGCATTAACGCTTTTACCCCAAACGCAATGCGACACCGTGACTCCCAAAGTCACCAATAATAAGAAATACTCATCTTATTACACATCATAATGTAACATCGTTCTACACAACGGAAATACAAAATGAAACACATATAGTATACAGCTATAACCGAAACTGGAACCTCTCGATGGAACTCAAGCCGCAGCTTGCTTCTGGAACCACTTCTGGAACCTCGCTTCCATCCTAGCCTCTGGCTCCCAAGTTTCCTCCTGCACCCCGCCACAGTCCCACAGAACTCGCATCATCGGAATCTTCTTCCGACGAAGCTCCTTGACCCTCCGCTCGAGAACTCTCAAAGGTCTCGCCTCAACGGTCATATTAGGCTGGAGATCTGGCGGAATCTTAGCCAATACCTCGTCATCCCTATGCAAACACTTCTTCAACATCGACACATGGAAGACCTTATGAAGTGCTTGCATAACCGCGGGTAACTCCAACCGATACGCTACCGGTCCAACACGCTCTACAATCCGGAACGGCCCCATATGCCTCGGACTCAATTTAGTCGCAACAATGGACCTGTTCGGACCTCTCAGTAAAGCCATCTTGAGATACACACTATCTCCCACCTCAAACACAAGCTCTTTCTGCCTCCTATCGGCATAACTCTTTTGCCGATCTTGGGCCTCTTTCATGTTCAGCTTCAAAACCCGAATCTTCTCCGTGGTTTCCTGAACAAAACTCGCACCCAAAGTGCTCCTCTCCCCCACTTGTGTCCAACACAAGGGGGTACGACATGGCCTCCCATACAGAGCCTCATATGGTGCCATCCCAATACTCGCCTGGTAGCTATTGTTATACGCAAACTCTACCAAGCTCAAGTGATCCACCCAGTGACCACCCCAATCCAGCACGCACATCCTCAACAAATCCTCCAGAGACTGGATGGTCCGCTCGGACTGCCCATCTGTCTGAGGATGATACGCCGTGCTCAAGTGCACTTTCGTGCCCATCTCTGCCTGAAACGCATTCCAGAACTCCGATGTGAACTTAGGATCCCGGTCCGAAACAATGATCACTGGTACTCCATACAGTCTCACAATCTCCTGCGCGTACCTCCTAGCCAGAACTGCTGCCCCATCGGACTTCTTAATGGCCAGAAAACGCGCACACTTAGTCAATCGATCAACGATGACCCAAATAGCATCCTTGGTCCGAGAAACTGGTAAACCCACCACGAAATCCATCGTGATCATATCCCACTTCCACTCTGGAATGGGTAAACTCCGCAACAAACCACTCGGGACCTGGTGCTCCGCCTTCACTAGCTGGCACACGTTGCACGACGCAACCCAGTTAGCCACATCCTTCTTCATCCCGACCCAATGATAGTAGCACTTGAGATCGCGATACATCTTAGTCGCTCCTGGATGAATCGAGAACATACTCGAATGAGCCTCACTCAGGATCTCTCGCCGTAAATCCTCATCCAAAGGTACGCATACCCTCCCACTAACAAGGATAGTGCCGTTCGCAGATACCTGATACTCAGAACCTTCCGCTCTCGAAGCCTTAACCAAACCCTCATCTTTTCCCTGGGCCAACCGAACTCTGCTCAAAAGATCCGCCTGGTTAGCCGCCTCTAAGCCCAAAGGTTCCTGAGATACAACACATAAGCGCAATGTGCTAATCTCGCTCACCAAAGACTCAACCTCGCGTTCCCGAGCCAAAGACACCCGCTTCCGACTCAACGCATCCGCAACCAGATTAGCCTTACCAGGATGGTAAGCTATCTCCAGATCATAATCGGCCACTAGCTCCATCCAGCGCCACTGCCTCAAATTCAACTCAGGCTGAGTGAAAATGTATTTCAAGCTCTTATGATCTGTGAACACCTGCACCTTTCCGCCATAAAGATAAGATCTCCAAATCTTCAAAGCGAAAACCACTGCAGCCATCTCCAGGTCATGGGTAGGGTAGTTGCTCTCATGCCTCCGCAGCTGCCGCGAAGCATAGGCAGTAACCTTCCCCCGCTGCATCAACACACAACCAAGGCCCACACCGACGCATCGGTGTACACCACGTAAGGCTCGCCCGACACTGGCAACGCCAATACTGGAGTACTAGTCAACATGGCCTTCAGTTCCGCGAACCTCTCCTCACACCCCGAGGACCACACGAAAGGAACATCCTTTCCCGTCAGCTTCGTCATAGACTCGGCTAGACTCGCGAAACCCTTGACGAACCGCCGATAATACCCTGCCAACCCAAGAAAACTCCGAATCTCAGTGGCATTCCTTGGCCTCGGCCACGTACTAATGGCCTGAATCTTCTCTGGATCTACCAATACTCCCTCCGCAGAGATAATGTGACCCAGAAAACCGATCTCCCGCTGCCAGAAGCTACACTTGCTCAACTTAGCAAATAACTTCTGTTCCCGCAGCTTCGAAAGAACCACACGGAGATGCACCTCATGCTCCTCCCGGTTCCTCGAATACACCAATATATCATCGATAAAGATGATCACGAACTCATCTAGATACTCCTGGAAAACGCGGTTCATCAATCTCGTAAATGCAGCCGGTGCATTCGTCAACCCAAATGGCATCACCACAAACTCGTAGTGGCCATAACGAGATCTGAAAGCCGTCTTCCGAATATCTACCTCATCGATGGGAATCTGATGATATCCCGACGCCAAGTCAATCTTGGAGAACCAAGTAGCCCCTCTCAACTGATCCAACAACTCATCAATCCGAGGAAGAGGATACCTGTCCTTCACTGTGACTCGGTTAAGTCCCCGGTAATCAATACACAACCGAAAACTCCCGTCCTTCTTCTTCACGAACAACACTGGCGCTCCCCACGATGAAGAACTTGGGCGAATAAACCCCTTGTTCAACAACTCCGCGAGCTGCTTCTTCAACTCTGCCATCTCTGCGGGAGCCATCCTATAAGGAGCCCTGGATATCGGTGCCGTCCCTGGTTCCAACTCAATCGTGAAAGGATCCGACCTAGATGGTGGCAACCCCTGCAACGACTGGAACACATCCTGGAACTCACAAATCACCCGAATATCCTGCACCCTGGCCTCTCCGACGGCCTCCGGCAAAGAAATCGTAGCCAAATACGCTTCGCAACCCCTCTCGATCAGACGCTCCGCGTGCACAACCGAGATCACGAGACTCCCGGAAGTCGGTCTCACACCCTGATACACCCACTTCCCTTCTCCTTGGTCGAACTCGACCCGCCCTCGGTGACAATCCAGATGCACTCTGAACTTCCCGAGCCAATCCATGCCCAAGATGACATCATACAGCTCCACGGAGCAGATAATCAAATAGGCAGGCATGGACTCTCCTGCTACCTGAACATCCACGTCTCGCACCCGACCGTGAATTCTCAGGAGCTTCCCTCCGGCAACCTCCACGAAACCCAAACTCACACCGGGCTCGCTACGAAAGTTAGCCTTCTCGGCCAACTCCGGGGAAACGAAGCAATGCGATGCTCCCGTGTCAAACAACACATGACACTCCACACCACCAACACACAAGGTCCCTGCACATACACATGTGCCAAGAACCTTAGCACCCCGACGAGCACGACATTCCCCGACACAGAATTAAACTTAGATGAGTCTAAGAAAATACCTGTGATCGGCCTGGAACTCGGCTCTCCGGACTCGGCGATGGAGTACACTCGGGACGCTGATGCCGCCTGCCTGACGGGCTGCACCACCGTGGTCTCACTCTGCCGCAACTGGGGACACTGAGGCCTGATGTGATCCGCCTCCTTGCAGTGATAGCATACTCGAGAATCCACTCGCACTCCGCCCTTCTGAGGACAGTTCGCCACTCGGTGATCCATGCTCCCGCAACCAAAGCAACCCAGACCACCACGACTACCTCCCGAAGCGTCCTCTCGCTTCCGCTTCTGTCTTTGCATCGGCTTACTGCTTCTGCTCGGACCGGACTGCTGCTGCACAGATCTCGCCTGAAAGCTCGGTGTAACCGCTACCACCTCGTCCTTCAGACCCTCCTCAAGCAAAGCCGCAGTCTCAACCAACTCATCAACCGTGCAAAAAGCCCTCACCATGCAACGGTTCCTCAAGTCAACCCGAAGACCCATCAGAAATCTCTGCACACGGGCCGACTCACTCTCAACCGCTCGTCTAACATAAGACCCGAACCGGTTGAACTCCACCTCATACTCGCGTACTGACCGATCCCCCTGAGTCAAACTCGCAAGCCTCGACTGGATCCCGTTGAACGCCTCCTAAGGAAAGTACTTGGAGTTAAACTCCTCCACAAAATCCGCCCAAGACATCGCGGCCTGAACTCTCCGTGCTGCCACACCCCTCCACCAGAGATGCGCATCACCCTCCAGATAATGGACCGCAATGTTCACCTGGTATCCCGCGGGACACCTACTCGAGAGGAAATTCCTCTCCACTGTCCTCAACCACGCACCCGCGTCCTCAGGATTAGCACCTCCAGAGAAGAACCCCGTGCCAATCCTCTGCATCTGCTCCACCATCCTAAGGTAGGACGGGAGCTCCTCAGCAACCGCAGCTGCCACCTGAGGCTGAGCCTCCACAACTACCGGAACCACAGGAGCCTGAGCCGGCACTCTCTCTGGTAACCGCTCCAACAACCTCGATAACAGATCCGCTATGCGATCATCTCGGGCCCGAACATCACCTGCTGCTACACCCGCAACACCCGCTGGAACCCCAGCCACACTGGCACTCACGCCAGCCACACACTCAGACCCAACCTGACTCGCACGCGACTCCTCAACCTGCTCCTCCGGCACACGGCAACGACCTCTACCACGGCCACGACCTCTACCACGCCCTCTAGCCATTTGCACACGTGCAGAAGCACAGGCTAAGAGAACCAAAAATCAATCATCACAATAAAGATACTCACCGTGGAATCTCACAAGGCTCGAAGAGGATGATTCTACGACCCCACACAACACCCAATCTATTCTAGAACCACCTAGGCTCCTAGAACCGTATGGGCTATGATACCAATAATTGAAAGGACCGCATTTTTTTTTTTTTTTTTGCATATAATTAAACAATAATAATAATAATACATTAATTATTACACATTAAACAGTACAACACAGGTACTACAACTTTCACAAGCTAACGGTTAAACAACAACTGGTATCGATCGATACCCAAACAACAGAAGCAAACCCCGGGTCCTAATCATCCCCTCTTCACCGCCTTGATTCCACGATCACGCCTTATCTTTACCTGCATCGACAGAAGTGATGCATCAACATTTGGCTAACCAAATGCTGAGTGAGATTGATCATCCCAACAACAGGCTACCAATAAGCACAATCAACAATTACCAAAAATTAATTCACAACAATTAAAACTTTCAGCACAAAGCCACAACCGGTATCGATCGATACCCCCATAGTGTCGATCGATGCCCAAACAACACACAACTCCCGACAAGGGACTGGTATCGATCGATACTAAAACCAACACCTGGTATCGATCGATACAACCACAACTCAAGACCACCGCCAAGGGTCTGGTATCGATCGATACTCACATGGTATCGGTCGATACTCACGAGACCTAAACATAGGAATCGCCCTACAAACCACAAAAATGCATCAATCAAGCTTAACAAGCACCACACAAGCTCGATTGCTAACCTTTGGTCACAACTCACCTTAAACACGAAGGATCGAGCTCTAAAACGACTTCTCCAAGCTCAAGAAGATCTCCCTCTCTTCTCACAAGCTCACGTCGAACCCAAGCTCTACCAACCTCTCCTTCAAGCTTCTCCCAAGCTCAAACTCTTTCTCGATCTCGCAAGATCTAAGCTTCGACAAGCTTTTCTTCTCTCTCTCTCTCCTTCTCTCTCTCTCCTTCTCTTTCTCGCGGCCTCTCTGGTCTTATCCTCCAAAGATACGCTTTTATACTCGAAAGAAGATAAGAGAGAAGACAACCAGGAAAAAAACCCGGCTGGTGTCGATCGATACAGGCCGGTATCGATCGATACCACCCCGGGAACAATCCGAATTAATTATTTTTCCCCAATAATCAATTCTTCCGGAACACGGGCGCTACAAGTAAGCTTTCAAGACATTTCAATTAATTTTGGTTTTCCTTGTTGGTCACAATTAAGGACTTTTTACATAGGATGAACATATTCCGCTTTTCCTTAATAATATATCTCCAACACGTCTAATCCTTATGGATAATTATGTAATTTCACAATATCTTGAATACTTGATGGTGTTGTGTAGAATATAAGATTGATGAAGAAATGGAAGACATGGGTAAGCAGATGATCAAATATTGTGGAGGTCTGCCATTGGCTATTAAGGTATTAGGCGGGTTGTTAGGTGCGCAATACACATCGCGTGAGTGGAAAAATATATATGAGAATATTGGATCTCGTATCGTTGGAGGGAGTAGCTTCAGTGACAAAAATGCCAGTTCTGTTTACTATGTGTTGTCTCTAAGCTTTGAAGAGCTGCCTATTTATTTGAAGCACTGCTTCATCTACTTAGCCCATTTTCCAGAAGATAAGGCAATAAATGTAGATGATTTGTCCTACTACTGGGAGGCAGAAGAAATACCAAGACCGAGGCATTACGATGGAGCAACCATTCGAGAGGTCGCAAATGGATACATAGAAGAATTGGTGAGGAGAAACATGGTTATTTCTAAAAGAAGCAATAGTATGTCAGGATTTGAAGTATGTCACTTGCATGCCATGATGAGAGAAGTTTGTCTGCTCAAAGCTGAAGAAGAGAATTTGGTACAAATTGTTGATGCAAGTACCTTTACCTCACCTGCAAACTCTCAATCTGCTTGTAAATCTCACAGACTTGGCATACATTCGTCTGATGATAAAATTCATATCGAGGGGTATATCAAGAATCCAAAACTTAGATCTCTCTTGATTATCAAGAAACATTTTCGGGGGTCAAAGTGGATGGCATCAGGTTTATGCTTTACAAGGCTACAATTGATGAGGGTGTTAGATCTTTCTGGAGCCGAGTTTCATGGAGGGAAGTTACCCTGATAGATTTGTGATATGAATCTTATCAAGAACTCTCTTTGTATTGAATGAATGAAGAAACCTTTGATACTGTAACTGTATCTGTTACACACTCATCTCGTATGCTAACAGAATACACGTAAGCTCATCACGCTTTACACAATATTCAAAGTGCGTATTCAATACAAGCTACTCTGTATTTATACTCTCAGTTTCCTCAGTCTCATCTCACGCGCCTGTCACACGCGACTCTTCTGTTTCTTCCGTAAAGCTCTTCTCCTTATTCTTCTTTCCTTGCTTGACATATACATTCCAAGGTCTATCAATACCCCCCCCCCTTTAAGAAGGATCTTGCCCTCAAGATCAAATTCTGGGAATTGGGACTTAATCTCACGCGCTAGCATCCAACTTGTTTCATGAGAGGGTAAATTTTTCCATGAAATCAGTACCTCCAGCACACCTGCTTCATTATGGCGCATGTCAAGTAACTCGTTCGGCAGCACGATCAACTCATCATTCACTGATAGAGCCTGTGGTAATGGTAAAATCTCATGGTCACTCCCACATACTGCTTTGAGTTGAGAAACATGAAAAACAGGATGAATACGAGATCCTGGAGGCAATTTCAATCGGTATGCAACCTTGCCAATCCTTTCCATAACTTCAAATGGGCCATAAAAGCGAGCTGCTAGTTTCTGACAAATGCGCCGAGCCACTGATGTTTGGCGATATGGTCGCAGTTTGAGATAAACTTTGGATCCCACCTGAAATTCTACTTCTCGTCGATGCTTATCAGCTTGTACCTTCATCATTTGTTGAGCTCTCAATAGATGTCCCTTTATTTGTTGTACCATCAAATCACGTTCTGTAAGCATCTTTTCCAGCTCAAAGTTGGCAGTAGAACCAGCTTCAAACTTCATAATAGAGGGAGGTTCTCTGCCATAGACCACCATAAATGGAGATGTCTTCAAAGAAGTATGATAGTTTGTATTGTACCACAGTTCTGCCCAAGGTAGATATTTTGCCCAAGTCTTTGGATGAGACGACGCTAAGCACCGCAAATAAGTCTCTAGACATCTGTTTAAGACTTCAGTCTGTCCATCAGTTTGAGGATGGAAGGCTGTGCTGTACTTCAACTTGGTACCAGATTGTTTGAAGCACTCTTTCCAAAAATGGCTCAAGAATATCCTATCCCTATCTGACACAATGGATACAGGAAATCCATGTAGTCTAACAATCTCCTTAACAAACTTCTCCACCACCGTAGTCACGGTAAACGGATGTTTCATTCCGATGAAATGACCGTATTTACTTAGTCTGTCCACTACCACCAAAATTGCATTGACACCACCAGAATTAGGAAGTCCTTCTATGAAATCCATACTTATCTCTTGCCAAATAGCTTGAGGAATAGGGAGTGGTTGCAATAACCCTGCTGGTGACAGAGTTGAATACTTATGAGTCTGGCAAATCTGACATTCCGCAACAAATTTCTGAATATCTGCTCTCATACCCTCCCACCGAAATGATTGTTGTACTCTCTTCAGTGTCTTAAGTACTCCAGAATGTCCCCCCAACTGACCTTCATGTAGTTCAGTTAGTATTAATGGAATGTATCCAGATTGAGCTGAAATGATCAATCTCTGTTTATACCACAACTTGTCATCCACCACGACATAATCCTTTTTAACCAGCTCTCCATTCTTTATCTTCTGAATCATGGACTGAATCCATACGTCTTCATCAATTTCTTTAAAGATGTCTTGTAGTTGAATTACTGAAGGAACAGTTAATGCTAATAGGCAAGCGTTAACAGATTCTAGTGGAGCATGTAGACTTCTTGATAAACCATCAGCAGCCTTGTTTTCTATTCCCGGTTTGTAGATTATGTCAAAATCATAACCTAACAAGCGGATTAACCATCTTTGATGTTCCATTGTGACTTCTCTTTGATCTAGTAAGAACTTCAAACTTTTCTGATCCGTATGCACCACAAACTTATGGCCTATGAGATAGTGTTTCCACTTTTGAACCGCCAATACAATTGCCATAAGCTCTCTTTCATACACTGATTTGAGCTGTTCTCTAGCAGTCAATGCACAACTGAAAAATGCGATCGGTTGCTGTCTTTGCATTAGTACAGCACCTAGCCCAAACCCTGAAGCATCTGTTTCTACTACAAACACTTCTGAGAATTCAGGCAGAGTTAATACTGGAGTAGAGATCATAGCATCCTTTAGTGTGTCAAATGCTTGTTGCGCCTCCTTTGACCACTGAAACTTATCTCTCTTCAGCAGCTCAGTCAATGGTTTTGCCAGATTACTATACCCCTTCACGAATCTCCTATAGTAACCTGTCAAACCCAGAAAACCTCGCAATGCTTTCACAGTCTTTGGTGTAGGCCATTTAGACATTGCTTCAGTCTTCTTAGGGTCTGTTGCCACTCCTTTAGCTGATATGATGTGACCCAAATAATCCACCTCAGACTGTGCAAACAAACATTTCTTTCTGTTTGCATATTAGTTGTTGTTCCTGAAAAATTTTCAGTACCACACTTAGATGATCTTGATGTTCTGTCAAGGTTCTACTGTATATTAAGATGTCGTCAAAGAATACTAGAACAAACTTCCTCAAGAAGGGTCTGAATAGATCATTCATCAATGACTGAAATGTGGCTGGTGCATTCGTAAGACCAAATGGCATCACCAAGAATTCATAATGTCCATCATGTGTCCTAAAAGCAGTCTTCTCTATGTCCTTCTCCTTCATCCTTATTTGATGATAACCAGACCGCAAATCCAACTTTGAAAAAATCACCGCCCCATATAACTCATCCAATAGTTCATCAATCATCGGAATAGGAAATTTATCTGGTATAGTGGCTATGTTCAATGCTCTGTAGTCCACACAGAATCTCCAATTAGAATCCTTCTTTTTGACCAATAGGACAGGGCTGGAATAAGGGCTGATACTTTGTCTAATTGTTCCAGCCTCTTGCATTTCTTGAACCATCTTCTCCATGACCTCCTTGTGCATCTGTGGGTATCGATATGGTCTTACATTGATAGGGTTCTGTCCTTCCAGCAACATAATCCCATGTTCCCGACCTCTCACTGGTGGTAACTCTGTAGGTATTGCAAACACATCAGCAAACTGCTGTAGTACCTCAGAGATCAGCTCAGGAATCTCCTCTTTCGTATTCTCTGAATTTTTTGATTCACCAAACTCTAACATAACTCCTTTCGAGGGTACCAACGGACCAGGTGTAAGTGTTTTCAGAGACAACTTTCTCGCATGTAGACTGGTGTCTCCATATAAGGTTACCCATTCATCCATGTATTTGAAAGAAAATTCCTGTTTTTTCCAATCCACCTGACAGGTTCCCAGAGTTTCCAGCCACTGAACTCCTAGAATCACGTCTACATTTCCCAATTCCAGAGATATAAAATCTGTAGTGAATTCAAACCCTGACAACGAGAATGTCACTTTCTTACACAACCCCATTCCTTTGACTTGCAAACCATTTCCCAACAGAACATCCAAACCAGCACTCTCAGCTAATTTCAATTTTGCTTTAGCCACTGCTGTTGGTGCAATGAAGTTATGAGAGGCTCCACTGTCTAACATCACCACCACAGTAGATTTTCCAATTTGTCCATGAACCTTAGTTGTCTTAGGTGACTCAATCCCCAAAAAAGCATTGAAAGAGAGGTGCATCAACTCACCAACAGGATCACACTCTTCTTCATTCAATTCAAACATGCTTTCATCTAATACTTCAACCTCAAACCCATTGAGAACTGTCAAAACCTGCAGCTCTCTCTTTGGACAGCTCTTCTCGTGGCCCCGGAACCACTTAGCATCACACTTAAAGCATAATCCCAAGCTTCTCTTCAAGTTCAATTCAGCATCAGTGAATTTCTGTCTTGGTCGTAGGGGATTCTTTGCCATGTTTTGTTGATCTTTCTGCTCCCCAGTCTCTACGGTCACCACTCTTGGTTTAAAAGGTGTGACAAATTGAGATTTCTGGTTAGATGAGTAGTTTGAATATCGATGATTATATCCCGATGGTTTTTGTTGTTCAATCACTTTGCAAAATGCACTACTCTCCATCTTCAAAACTGCTGCAATGTGATTAGGTAAACCTCTTGGTTCCTTCATCTTAATGACCTCCTTCATTTCCTGGGTCAAACCATTGTAAAATATGTCCTCTAATCCTTTATCATCCACCCCTGTCACTTGAGCTGACAATTCTTCAAACTCTGAGACGTAATCACTCACTGATCCCGATTGTTTGATAGAATATAATCTTTTCCCAGGTTCTTCCTCCAAGGATTCAGCGAATCTGACCAACAATTTATCCAAGAAATCTCTCCAATTCCGAAAACCTTGTCTCCTCCTTGCCCAGACATACCATTTCTTCACTTTTCCAGTCAATGTCAAAGGAACCAGATCCAATTTCGCATCATCGGCATAACGGCCAAGCTCAAAGAAACGTTCTACATCCGCGATCCACACATAGGGATAAGATCCATCAAAGATCGGCATCTCTATCTTTTTCAACAAACTATCGCGATTTGTAAAATCGGTATGCCCTGGTCGATAACCTAATGGAGATTCGTTCCGATTTGTTCCAGGATATGGATTGTGTACCTGGTTCGGAAAATGAGATGATTCAGGGATTTCCACAGCTCGTGCGCCGCCGTCGACACGCGGAGGTAAGCTTGATTGTTGTTGAATCGCCAGTAAGATTGAGTTGAGCTTCGCATCGTTTGCATTTAGCTTCGCATTGATCTCTTTGATATTTTCTTCCATCTCCGTCTTCGAATTACATAATCGTGTGAATCCGCCTTGTAAAATTTCCAGATCCGCTTTCATCGTCGAAGCTCCATCCTCGCCGTAGTCGCTGAACAATTCCGTATCGCCTCTTGTCTTCCTCGCGGTTTCGATCTCGTCATCACGCACCATTTTGATAGATTTGTGATAT
Organism: Eutrema yunnanense; assembly: GCA_002933935.1. NCBI lineage: Eukaryota > Viridiplantae > Streptophyta > Magnoliopsida > Brassicales > Brassicaceae > Eutrema > Eutrema yunnanense. Next base: position 388,118 of record PKML01044079.1, on the reverse strand, counting down.
GAATCTTATCAAGAACTCTCTTTGTATTGAATGAATGAAGAAACCTTTGATACTGTAACTGTATCTGTTACACACTCATCTCGTATGCTAACAGAATACACGTAAGCTCATCACGCTTTACACAATATTCAAAGTGCGTATTCAATACAAGCTACTCTGTATTTATACTCTCAGTTTCCTCAGTCTCATCTCACGCGCCTGTCACACGCGACTCTTCTGTTTCTTCCGTAAAGCTCTTCTCCTTATTCTTCTTTCCTTGCTTGACATATACATTCCAAGGTCTATCATACCCTCTAACATTGGAAAGCTTATCCACTTGAGATACTTGAGTTTATATATGACAAATTTATCTCACCTACCTTGTTCTATGCGGAATCTGAAGTTGCTCCTCTATTTGAATCTAAATGTAGAAGCTCGGGGTCCACTTTATGTTCCTAATATCTTGAAAGAGATGCAAAAACTGAGATACCTCTGGTTACCGCGTGTAATACACGGTAAGGCAAAATTGGAATTAAGTGATCTAATCAACTTGGAAATTTTGGAGAATTTCTCAACAAAACATAGCAGTGTGAGGGATCTTCACTGTATGACAAGGCTTGGGACTCTCTCAATCTTATTCAATGGTGAGTATACTATGGAAACTCTATCTTCATCTCTAGGTGAACTGAGACGCCTGGAAAATCTTACTATCATCGACCACAAGGCTGGTACAAAAGATTTTCTTTTGGATTTCATTCGTTGTTTGGAGGAGGTTCCACTACCGATTCTAGAGAAAGTTCCTCAATTGAAAGAGAATGGTTTGTTCGGGGAAAGATCCTGCAGTGGGACGAGAATGGTTTGCTCGGTCGGTGGGTTTCCTCAGTTGCAAAATCTAGTATTGGAAAAACTAGATCAGTTGGAGGAGTGGATAGTAGAAGAAGGCTCCATGCCACTTCTACATACTTTGTCTATCACTCATTGTAATTACTTGAAGGAGCTTCCTGATGGGCTGAGATTTGTCACTTCCTTGAAAGAATTGTCGATTCTCACAACTGAAAAAAAAATTTAAGGAGAAATTGTACAAAGGAGGAGAAGATCATTACAAAGTCCAACACATTCCTCTTATAAAAATTCCTGTTGTTAGCATGACTTGTACACCTGAGGAGCGTTTCGGGTGTGTAATGAGAATAGACAACCAGGTAATATATCTTTCCCCTTATCGAATTTCCTTGTGTGATTCCACCATTAATTAATATTGCAGAAATGGTCACATTAATAGTGAGGAAGACAGCAAGGGATATAGGGATGGCTCGACTTGACTGATGCAAAAAATTGATACTTAATATGTTCGTTCTATTTTTGATTTTTTTAGGTGAATATGTTCTGAAGCAAAGATCATGGGAAATGGATCGTGATCGTGAGAGTAATCATCTTTGTAAAAATAATCGCTTCGCCTTGTCTTGATGTGTTTGTTTCGATTCAAAACCTTTGGCTTCTGCTTGAGAGCCATCCAGAAGAACAAAAAGACAAGTGGTTTGATTCTGTTTTCTTATCCAGAAAAATACTATGGTTTGGCTCGTATTCTCTAGGGAGCAGCCATTGTTAAAACCAACTAGTTGGTTCTTCTTTACAATGTGGTTATTAAATTGAAGTGCAATCATGCTTCATTGTAAATCTTTAATATTTACCTATCTACTGGATTTTGAATCACGAAACTAACCACTTAAATAGTAATATAAACTAGAATTCAACCCGCACTAGCTATATAGCGCGAGATAATTTTTTCTTAAAAATTGTTTTGAAATTTAAGAAAAAACAAATTTATCTGAATTTTATTATATGTCTAACTAATGATTATATATAAAACTATCAACCCGTGCAAACAAATCTACTTAACCCATTTTGCAATGAAGTAAAATATTATTCGGGCTAACCCGCAAAAAAATCTATAATTTTGAACACATAACTCTAATATGCACCGCTTAATAACTATGGTTTTTGTGGTTAGTCCACAAACTTTTAAAAATCAATTTTCTCGTGTCTAACTCTTTGTAAAATTAGTAAAAACAATTTTCAAACTTTTTGTTTTGATATATATTCAAATAAAATATAATAATTATAGTGAAAAATATTGCAAGATCTCGAATATATTTTCTTTGAATATGTATGGATTGATTATTATTTAATAATATTATAATAATTAAGAAACTAAATAGTAAATAACCTCTTTAATGGTAAATAAATATTTTTCATATTCTCATCAATAATTTTAAAAGGCAAATATATAATTTCCTATTTCAAATATATTTTCTTATTTGTAATGACATTTCATGTAATAACTTACAAAACAAAATTTCTTTTCAAAAATGTCTTCTTAAATAATATTATAGAGATTAATAAAACCTAATGAAGTAGATCGGTTGAATTAGTTGTATCCATTTATAAAAGGAAAAATACAGCAAACAAAAGGAAATTATCCATTAAAATTGTTTAAAAATAAAATACATAGATTAGGCATTTAAATCCATTATCTAAAATAGTCCAAATACTTATCATAGTTGTATCCATTTATAAAAGGAAAAAGGCAGCAAACAAAAGGAGTTTATCCATTAAATTTTTTTTAAAATAAAATACATAGATTATGCATTTAAATCCATTATCTAAAATAGTCCAAATACTTATCATAGTTGTATCGATTTATAAAAGGAAAAAGACAGCAAACAAAAGGAAATTATCCATTAAATTTTTTAAAAAATAAAATGCATAGATTATGCATTTAAATCCATTATCTAAAATAGTCCAAATACCTTATCATAGATTAGGCATCTAGTGAAGACGCATATTCTGCTCTCATGAACACATAATCCATTAAATATAACATAATCCATGTTGGTGGAAAAAAGAATAAAAAAACACAACTATAACTGAAACAAACAAATAAAATATAACTGAAACCGAAATCTATGTTTTGACTTTTTTTGTTTCCTTGACGTTCTGATATTTTCACTTCCAATTTTGTTTGCAATCTCCTGCTACAAATCCGTACAACAATGGCGCAACATAACCTTAACAAGCGTCCAATCTCAAACCGTCTTTGTCGCAATGGTTTCTTCCTCTTCCTTCTCGCTCTCCTTGTTCTCCTCGGTGTACTCTTACCTTGGTTAGGATCTCCCTTATTCCCATTTGCAAACAAAACCTCCTCTTCTTCTTCTTTACCTCCCTCACTCTCCTATTGGCGCGAGTATTCCTTGACTCAAGCCACCAAGTTTGTCGCTAAGAACGGGTCGACGGTGATTGTCTGCACCGTTAGCTATCATTTCTTGCCTTTTCTCAACAACTGGTTGATTAGCGTTTCTAGACAGAATCATCAAGAAAAGGTTCTTGTGATCGCTGAAGATTACGCTACTTTGTACAAAGTCAACGAGAAGTGGCCTGGTCATGCCGTTCTCATCCCTCCAGCATTGGATTCTCAAACCGCACAAAAATTCGGCTCCCAGGTATATAGTTTCACCTTTTTTGTTCCTTAGCTAGCCTTAGCCTTCATTTAGATCTTGGACATGTTCGTTGATTAGCTAGTGTTATTTCATTTTTTTCCTTTATTACTTGGATCATAAGTTTGTGCATGAAGAAGAAACGACTTTTTTACATGGTATTAGAACCCCGTAAACCCAAACGGATATAATCGATAAAAAAAAGTAAGATTCGGTTCGAGATGAATGAGTCTAAATGTCATCATAACGAGAGTGCGTGATACGATACTACATCTGAAGTTGAATAAATCAAGACTAATGTATAAAGAATATATGTTAATTTACTCATTGGTTTTGAATTAGAAACTCATGATTTTTCGGAGTATAGTCCATGTTTCTATATGTGATCATATGTGCAAAGAACTTGTAACGTGATACAGATCCCATCTTTTTAACTATTTTTCCATCTTCCTATTAGGGTTTCTTCAAGTTTACATCTCGGAGGCCGCAACATCTCTTGGACATTTTGGAGCTAGGTTACAATGTTATGTACAACGATGTCGATATGATTTGGCTGCAAGATCCGTTTCAATATTTAGAGGGAAGTCACAACGCATACTTCATGGATGACTTGGCTGAAGTATGTGAACATAACATATTCACACATCCACTTTGACATGTCTGCAAGTTTTTGGTTTTTTGTCATCTTATTCTCAGTCTTTATTTTGGTGCCTAGATCAAACCTTTGAACCACTCCCATGATTTACCACCTCCGAATCGATACGGAGCCACTTATATATGTAGCTGCATGATTTTCTTGCGTCCCACTAACGGCGCAAAGCTTCTAATGAATAAATGGATTGAGGAACTTGAATCCCTATCTTGGGCTAAAGCTACTGAAGGAAATGATCAACCTGCTTTTAACTGGGCACTTAACAAAACAGCTCACGAGGTATGTAATGTTGCTTCCTCCAAGTTCCACAGTAATTTTGTTGTAAATTTTCTCACAAAGATTTAATTAGCCATGTATTGGGTTTAATTATTTCAAGCTTAAAATATTAGGATGGGATCAAACAAATATATAAGAGATATGTGTTAATCTATTTATTGCTAATTGATTTTGAATTGAAAACCTATGAAACTTAACATTAAATCTCAAAAGACTCATAAAATAAGCAGCCAAAATAAGGTTTATTGTTGGTTCTAGAATGGGATTTGGTTCGAAATTGACTGATAAAAGTCATATTCTCGAGATCACACATAGAAAGTCAATTGAACATTTTTGGTACTTTGAGATTCAAGCTTTATCTACTCATAACCCCTCTAAGCTACTCATGAACGTTTAATTCTTAAACTCTTTTATGATCTTTATGTTCTGTGCAGGTAGATGTTTACTTGCTTACGCAAGCAGCTTTCCCATCAGGGGGATTGTACTTCACGAACGAGACATGGGTTAAAGAGACAAATGGGAAACATGTCATAATCCACAATAACTACATTACCGGTTACCACAAAAAGATGAAACGTTTCCGCAACTTTGGTCTATGGCTAGTCGATGATCATGCTCTTGAGTCTCCACTAGGAAAATTACAGTAAAATTCGAAAACGCGAAAAAAGATTTTTCGTTTGTCTCTCTCTTTTCTTCTTGTTATCTTGAGATTAAAATAAATTTCAACTTTTTGCATCATAGTAATATATGTGTACTGATTCTTTTTTATATAATAAGATAAGTACCCACATATATGCGGGTTTGTAATTTAATATTTTATAACCCGTGAAAAAAATGAAAGACGATAAAATGGAAAACAAAATTAGATCACCCGTGAAAATATCTTATACATAAATTTAGAAACAAAGTTTACGATAAAATAAATATATACATTGAAAGAAAATTTTGGTGAATAGATGCAGTAAATAGTTGTGGATACGATTATTGGACTTTTATTTTTATTTTTTGTGTAATTGATATACTACCAAATTGTGGTTTATATAGAAGTGAGAAATTAGATTTTTTTTTCTTTTATGATTAATTTTCTTAATCTAAATGGAAAACTACGAAATATTTTTTCCTTACTATATTAATCTTGCCTTTTAGGATAAATTATAAATTAAAACTAATTTGATTAATATTTGCTTAAATTACACATGTCAAGATCTATATTAACTGTGACAAATGTCACAATCTCATGAGTTATAATTATCCTACGTGTCGCGCTCACGTTGAGGGATTCTGCTTTATATAATAAGATA
>PKML01044079.1:366721-381494 GCA_002933935.1 Eutrema yunnanense | reverse complement strand
TCGACACGTGTCGCGATCTTGTGAGTTACTAACTTTGAATCATTCTCTTTTATATATTTAGGATTAAGTCTATGTTCTTTTTTTTTTTTTGCTAACTTTACTTTTAGAATTAAGTCTCTTTTTTTTTCTTTTTCTTAAATTAAACTCTACCTTTTAATTTTAAGTTAAATTTCCTTAATCTAAAAAAAACTTTTATATTAACTCGACACGTGTCAAAATCTAATTGATTAACTCGACACGTGTCGCGATCTTGTGAGTTACTAAATTTGAATCATTCCCTTTTATATATATAGATAGATAGGTAATAACTATGTGTAATCTATACTATTTGTTTTCAAACATCCCTTAATTATTAATAAATAAATAAATATGTTGCCAAACAAGTATTAAACATGTTGCCAAACAAGTATTAAATATGTTGCCAAACATTTATTAAATTTATTATAAACTTAAAAATTACAAATTAAACATATTTGAATCAATAACATTTAAATTAGTTCTTATCCCTCATTTCATATTTTATATATTACAAAAAAAAACTATTTCGCGCGGGTGCGCAGATTTAGAATTTAGTGATTCTTTAAAACAAGAGAAAACAAAAATGTTGTTAGGAAAACTGGTGAAAGAGCAAAATAATAATTTAAATTAACTAATTGGCAATCTCCCTGAGAAACGGACAATAGAAAAATAACTATTTATATGGTATACAATGACAATATTTAGGGGCAATTTTTTTGTTCATCCAACAACTGCGTCCAGATGCAGATATATATGAGATACAATTCGTTTTTGTCAAATTAAGAACTGCATATGGATGTAAAAATTGGATGCAAAATGAAACGAATCTAAAATAATTAGATATTTAAGATACACTTGAAACTAGAGTTTGGATACACATACACCAAAGTGTATCCAAAATTACAAATTTTTAAAATACCCTCATTTACAATCAAAATTTAAAATAGTTATCACACTAAAAAAATAAATTTAAATTATTTAAATTTTATTATTTTCAAGAAAAATATTAAGCCATTATAACGGAATCGCAAAATTTTACTAAAACTAAAAAATAGCGTTTCCCATAAAAACCGTAAAATAGAGTTTTTCTGTAAAAAGTTCAAAATAGGAGTTTCTCACCAAAATCGCAAAATAGCACTTTTCCGTCAAAACCGCAAAATAGCAGTTTCCTGCAAAACAGCGGTTTCCCACAAAATAGTGGTTTCCCGCAAAATAGTGGTTTCCCACCAAAATCGCAAAATATCAGTTTCCCGCCAAAACCGCAAAATAGCAGTTTCCCGCTAAAATCGCAAAATAGCGATTTCCCGCAAAAACCGCAAAATAAGGATTTTCCGCCCAAACCGTGAAATAGCAATTTCTCGCCAAAACCGCAAAATAGCGGTTTACCACCAAAACCAAAAATAGCGGTTTACCACCAAAACCGCAAAATAGCGGTTTCCCGCTAAAACCGCAAAATAGCGATTTTCCGTAAAAACTCAGTTTCTCGTAAAAAATGTGAAATAGCGGTTTTCACCAAAACCACAAAATAACAGTTTTCTACCAAAATTTACGAAATGGCGGGTTTCTGTCAAAACCACAAAATTGCGGTTTCCCGCCAATACCGTGAAATAGTGGTTTTCCGACAAAATCGAAAAATAGTGGTTTCCCATTAAAACCGCAAAATAACGATTTCCCGTGAAAACGCAAATAGTTTTTCTAGTCAAAACAGCAAAACAACGATTTCACGCCAAAACCGCAAAACAACAGCCAAAACCGCAAAATTGCATAATAATGGTTTCCCGTATAAACCGCAAAATGGTGATTGTCCATAATAACATCAAAAAATGGTTTTGTCGTCAAAACTGCAAAATAGTGGATTTCCGTCAAAACCACAAAGTAACTATTATACAAAAAGTTATAATCTAATTTTTTTTTTTTTTTGTCGGCTAAAATCTTTATTGATTTTCAAAGTTACAATCATTGTTTACAAGAGTTTGAAGGAATCTAGGACAACAATGGAACAATCGCCATTGGAACAACGCAGTAGTAGCTTTTTTGGCTAAAGTATCTGCACAAATATTAGAAGATATATTCCTATATGAGAATTTAATTGACTCAAACATATTACTCAAACTCTTTATAGCAGTGAGGTAGTGTTGAAGACGTAAGTTGGTGATGTTTCCATTGATGATCCGATTGACAACCAAATTGTCTCCTTCAAACATATCCTAAAGACCATGAGCATTGCATAGCCCATAGTAATGCAGAACATTCTGCTTCTGCGGGTGTGTGTCGTCCTTGGTATTTACCCATACCACCATCCTGAAAATTCCCAGTACAGTTTCGTATGATCCAACCTAAACCAGAATTGCAATTACCCTCGTGATGAGATGCATCATAGTTACATTTAACCCAGTCTCTTTGTGGAGGACTCCATATAATTGGTCTTGTTGTATGTGCATTCACAACATCATTATGAGTTTGTGTAGTTTCAAAACTGGAAAGCCATTCTTTGACATCTTCAGAGGCTTTCTTTAAAGTAACCTCCTCACATAAATTCTTCCTACTAAAGACGAGTTCGTTCTTACTTTTCCACAATCGCCAAATGATGGCGAATGGTAGGATTTTGTTTTCGGCAGAGATATTATTATCCCGGTGAATTGAAAACATAAATCTTAGCTTTTCTTATATGGTGATGTCAGGGTTGCAGAGGATAGTTGTGGGTATCCCAGAAAGGCGCCACACCGTATTTGCATACTGACAAGAGAAGAAAACATGATCACTTGTCTCATCAAAGGAGTAGCACCGAGAACAGCGACTATCGACAAGAATGTGCCGATGACGAAGATTTGCATACATCGCAATTACTCTAGAGGTCACTCTCCATAGAAAATGTTTTAGTTTTGGCATAAGGGAAGAGTTCCAGATGTCTTTCGCAATGTCTGGATGCGATGCTAACGGAGGTTGTGGATCATCATCAGTAACAGAATGAGAGATAGCTAGATGGTATCCTATTTTAACGGAGTAGTTATCATCATTTGTATGACTCCAAATAATTGAATCCTTAGATGGCCATGGTGGAAGAAATATCTTGCGTATGATATGATGATCGTCTTGTTCAATCAGATCTGAAATCTTTTCCTCATCCCATTGAAAAGTTGTTTGATTAATTAGAGCTTGAACAGGGAGTATCGGATTGGTATATGGAAATATTCGAGGTGGCCGAGGTGGTGACAATGGAAGCCAATTATCATTTCCTATCTTCGTAGATACTCCATCTCCTATACGAGTCTGTAATCCAAGTTGCAATAGTTCACGACCAAAGAGTAAGGATTGCCACCCATAGGAAGGTTGTGACCCTTTTGTAGCAGTAAGTATAGATCCATTTCGGAAATAACGTCCTTGTAGAGTTCGATAGAGTAGGCTGTTAGGACGTTGTAAGAGCTTCCAAACCTGATTTCCTAATAAAGCTTGGTTGAAACTGTGTAGTTCCCTAAAACCAAGACCACCAGTGGATTTAGATGTAGCCATTTTCTTCCATGAAATCCATGACATCTTGCGTTGTTCAGTAGTTGTACCCCACCAAAATCTAGCCATCATGCTATCTAAGTCAGAACAAAGTTCCATTGGCAGCTTAAAAACGTTCATAGAATATACTGGCATTGCAAAGGCAACATATTTGATAAGCGTTTCTTTCCCTGCGGGCGATAAAAATCTTGTTTGCCAACCATTTATTTTACGCATCACATTCTCTTTGATGTATTGAAACATTTCCTTCTTCTTACGACCAAACTGCTTCGGGAGCCCTAAATACTTGCCACCTCCTCCGATATTTGGTATCTTCAAAATATGTTGGATTCCTTCGCGAGTATGTTGGAAGACCCTCTCACCAAAAGTAATTGCCGATTTATCAAGGTTAATGAGTTGACCCGATGCTTTCCCGTACTCTTCAAAATTTTTGAAAAGATTCCTACTATTTTTATAATCAGCTTTCACAAAGAATAGAGAGTCATCCGCAAACAGTAAATGAGAAATCAGTGGTCCACCAATGCTTAGTCGAATAGGCTGAATATCATGATTATGTTCTGCTTGTATCAAAAGAGTGCTTAAAACATCTGCGCAGAGGATAAAAAGATATGGAGATAATGGATCACCTTGTCGAATACCACGCTGAGCTTTAAAATTTCCATAAGGACTCCCATTAATCAAAACAGAAAAAGAAATCGTGTTGATACATGCCATTATCCATTGTATCCAACGTTCGGCAAAACCTTTTTGACGAAGGACATCTTCAAGAAATCTCCACTCAATGCGATCATAGGCCTTACTAATGTCTATTTTAACAGCCATGTAAGAATTTGCACATCGTCGTCTTACACGTAAGGAATGGAGAGCTTCATGAGCAATGAGGACATTGTCTGTGATGAGACGACCCGGTATAAAGGCAGCTTGATTTTCAGAGACGATACTGGAGAGAATTGATTTTAGCCTCATAACTAAGATCTTAGAGATAATTTTGTATATGACGTTACATAAAGCAATTGGCCTAAAATCTTTCATCGACGATGGAGGCTGGATCTTAGGAATGAGACATAGATTCATGTGATTCAATTCCTGTTGAAATTCCCCTGTATCAAAAAAGTGTCGAACTTCTGCAACAATTGTCGATGCAACTATGTCCCAATAATGTTGATAGAAGGATGCTGTGAAGCCATCTGGTCCGGGTGCTTTAGTCGCACCTATGGAGAACAATGCTTCCTTAACTTCCTTTACAGTGATATCTTTGGTGAGAGAAATGTTCATTTCAGCCGTAACAACTTTCCTTATATTTTTCGTGACATTTGAGATGTCACCATTGTTGGAACTTGCAAACAGATCTGAGAAATAACGTTCTGCCTCCGACGCTATAGCACTATTGCCGAGAATATCATCACCATTAGGACCTTTTATCGACACAATTTTATTCTTGGCCCTTCGATTTTTTGTAGAAGCATGATAAAATCGAGTGTTTCGATCACCTTTTTTTAGCCACTGATTTATGCTTTTGATTTGCCAAAATGTTTCTTCATCGTTATATGCTTGTCGCATTTCCTTCCTCAACTCGTAGATTGTCTCAATCGGAACTGTGTTATCAGAGTGTGCGGAGTCAATCTTCTTTACTAAATCGTTGATGATCTTAGAAGAATTCAGCAAATTAGTCTTTTTATATTCTGATATCATATGTCGACAACGTCTAATACGAGTAGAGATAGATTGTGAACCATTTGGATACTCATGAAGCTGATGTTCGTGTGTTTTACCCGCACCAATTAACCTAATGCGCACACTACCGCAATCATAACGGTATGTCGATGTAGCACTTTAAGATCGATCCCACAGAGAATAAAGATTACACATCAAAGATACGAGAAACAAACTAAGCTAGAGCAAAAACGTTTTATGTTTTGTACAAAGATGAAAATAAAGAAGAGAAGAAAGATATCAAAATGCAAGAAAGAAAATAAACGAAAGAAAATAAAAGAAAGAAAATAAAACACAAAGAGAAAACGTTGGATCAATGCTTAAACAATCAAAGAGACGATTAACAATTAAACAATGAGTGATTCAGAAGCATTAAACGCTATCTTAGAACATGGAACACAAACATAAGACTAATCCACTCTCGTGGTATCAATCTCTTCATCGATTACCCGATTAAGCTAAACTCTCGTTTGCAATCAATGATAATCGATGAGCATTAATCACAAGTCCATTTAGTTCACTAAACACATCAAACTACAATTGCCAATTGTGAACGATACGTAAAGCTCGCAAAAGATTCGGTTCAAGCAATTCATCTAACTCCTCTCGGGTGTGAAATGCCTAGGTTCAAGACTCGAATGAATAAACCTAATCTAGCACTAACACCGTTTACTCGAATCTCTTCCCTAAAGCATGGGACGAGACCAAAAATCCTAGGGTGTAACTCTAGTTCGGTTTGTCATGCCAAACTAGAACTACCTAATCTAGGTGCAGTTCTAAACTTCGGTTTACCAAGTCAAGTCTAGCATTAAGAATCAACCTAAGAACCTAAGTGAAAGAATTAACAAAGATCATCCAAAATCACCATCATCAAACCATCAAGACAAATTACTAGTGATGCATAAACATTCAATGCAAATTCATTCTTTGGCAAGGAACACAAGAATAGCTTAACTCACTCTCGTGATGCTAAACCCTTTGTTGATAATTCAAATTAGCTAATCTCTCAATTGCAACCAAATTATCAACAAGCATAAAACTTAAGTCCTTTTTAAGCCAACAATTCACCTTAATCACGATGGCTAACGGTTAAGAATGAAAAGCACGTTTAGAAATCTTCTAGACGATCTACCGAACCTCTCTCGAGTGTAAATCGACCATGATCTAGAAATTGAGTGATCAAGTTCAACTCTAGCATTAAGATCACTTCTAAACATGTGAACAAATGAGTATCTAAGCCTAAACATCAACAAGAAATCATCAAATCATCCAAATCAAGCCTAATCATGACCCAACAAAAAGCTATTCACAAGAACACCAAGAACATACTAAGAACATGAAGAAGATGAAGAACACAAACCCAGAAAATAAAAGTCAACTCACAAAAATAACACAAATCACAAAAGTAAACCATAGAAAAGAAAGAAGAAGATACAAATAAAGATAATATGAAATAAAAGTGAAGAAATCTTCCCTTATGTGAAATATACATGAAGATCCATTCAAGAACACCAAGAGGTGTTCTTGAGCTCTCCCAAGAGAGACTTTTCGTTTTGGGGAAAAAGACTTATGTTTTTAATGATTAAAAATGACTTAAATACAGAAAAGGGCATTAAAAGTGTCGGGATCGGTTACGGGGATCGGTCATAACCGATCGCTGATGGAAATCGTGATCGGTTTGTAACCGATCGGTTATGACCGATCGCCTGACATGTCTTCACTAAATCGGCCATAACTCTTGAACCACAGCCCTGAATGACACGAATCCAACGCTCACGCGAAGCTAACTCAATTGTCTATCTTGTGTCCAAATTTGAGATTAAACTGGGTACGGGAAGGCTTCCATCCGACATGATCTTTCAGCTGCTTCGGATTGCCGCTGCATTTTCCGGTAATGATATGTCTTCAGTAAATCAAACGCATCTCACGAACCGCTGATGAGAATGACATGAAACCACTTCCATTAGAAAGCTAACTCAATTTCGAATAACTTTCGTGAAGAGCTCCCAGTCTAATTCAAAGGGAAAGGTGTTCTTCCGGTTGGATCGTTCAGACACATCGTCTTGATCAGGAATGTTGATCGGTTATCGGGATCGGTTATAAACCGATCGGAAGTGTATTTTGCTCCTTTTGCTCCTCTTTCGATCTTCCTTCGATCTTCCTTCGAACTCCAAGTGTCTCCTATGATCCAAGCTGCTCCAAGCACTCCAAAACACCTGAAAAAGGCTCCAGCAAGCCAAAAACGACACAAAACTATCTAGGACTTCTAAAATGCAAGTTAAAACTAAATGAGACTCAAATGCATGAAAAGATCCCAAAACTATACAAAGTGGGATTAAAAACCTATGAAACTAAACCTTAAAAAGATGTAAAATATGGTGTTATCAACTCCCCCGGACTTGCCTTTTGCTTGTCCGCAAGCAAACAAGAAAGGACAAACCGAAAGAGAGGTTTTGAAGAGTGGGAATTCACAACTAAAAGACATGTCAAAGCATTCAAAGTGAGAATTCTATGCCCAAGATAATACCAAGACATTGCAAAAACGTATCTCAATTATGACTTTAACTTCTCTAGACTTATCGCAACTCCTAATCTTTTCTCTTAACAACAATGCCTCATGCCTACAAGTTCTCTTCTCAACCAACCCTCACATTCATTTGATCTTTCTAAAGGTGCGGTCTCACAAATGGGCAAGTGATCAAGTCCAATCGGTTTGGAAGAAAAGGCAATTGGCACTAGTAAATGTGAGTGCAAGGAGGTTCATTCTCTTTTTGGGTGACTTACTCTCAAGAAAAAGGAATGCTATATGTTATGCAAAAGCAAGGAAGACTAGAAACAATTTATGCATACAAAGTTAAGCTCACATTGTTCTACCCTCCTAGCAAAGCATTCTACCCAAATGGTGATTCCATTTCCTCTTCTTATCTTATTTCCTTGAAGCTCATTAAACCCCCAAAGCCCTTTTGGCTAAATCAAAACTCCCTTTTTAACCCCTTTTTCTTTTCCAAACACCAAACTCTTAGAGACATTTTTATTCGACCCATTTTTTTTTTCTTTTCACTCTCCCTAAACTTTTTATTCTTTCTCTTTTTTCAAACATGGAGAGTGTATTTTCTTTTCTTTTCCTAGGGTCTTTCTTTTAAGCTCTTCTCTAGAGTTTGCTTATTCAACCAATTCTCATCTTACTTTTCATGAGCTCTTGTTCCCCAAAACCAAATACCATTCAATCCATTGATCCCCATCTTAATGCTAGCCTCTTTTCTTTGAACAACAATGACTAGCTAAAAATGAAAGCTAACCTTTGTCGTTTCCGATACTTACAAGATTTTACACACAATAGCATATCAAGAAAAGGCCTCACTCAATCAAACAACGAGGGGTGGAAAGAAAACGGTTAAGGTGAAAGGTAGGGAACCATTCTAAAAATGAGAATGGCCACTCGGGTTATTAGAGAGTGGTAAAAGTGGATAAGATAACCCGAATGTTTTCTTTGAACCATGGTTATGTATCACAAGCCCATAAGCAAGAAGATTATATTCATTTAAGTCCAATTATCAAGGGGTTGATTTCAAATTAAACAAGTATTTACAAGACAAAGAGTTAAGAGTAGAGAGATCAAAGTACGAAGTTTTCAAGTCTTTTGAAATCGTTTAAGCAATATAAAACCATTATCGAGAGCATCACAATGAAAGCTTATCATACATGTTTTATGAACTCCCATGCACATGAATGCAACCTATGTCATCTAGATATGAGTAGCTAATTCAATTCTAGAATGAACAATGGTGCAATGCAAACTACATGATATTTTTGGATTTTTGAAAATTTTTGAATTTTTTTTGTTTTTTTATGCAATAAAATATGTACAATGCAAGACTCAAAAATATAAAATAAGACAAAGAAAACGATGTTAAATGACAAAGACCTCTCCCCCGGACTTAATTCACACCGTCTCGGTGTGAAATGAATCCGAAGAAAGAGTAAAAAAGGAAATAAAAAGTATGTACAAGGTGTTAAGTGAGGTACCTTGGAGTTGGAGATGAAGAGCTTTAGCATTCCTTTGACTGAGCTCACGATCGGTTATAACCGATCGACGAAACCGATCGATGAAGATCTTGATCGGTTATAACCGATCGTGGTAACCGATTGCTGGGACCGATTTTTTTCATCGTAACCGTTCGCATATTGATGACCGATCGTCATAACCGATTGGTGCACATTCTGATCGGTTATAACCGATCGCCGTGATCGATCCAGCTTGTCCGGTTTTGCAATTTTTTCTACTTTGATTCCGGACGTTCTCCTGCAAATCCCGATGCCCTGTAACATCAAAACACAATAAAACAAAGATTAAATAAAACTTAAAACAAGCATATAAACATATATACAAAGGATAGAATTGGGGGAGTCCCCATTGGCGCGTTTAACGTCGCTAGCTTGACGGTTGCGTCCTCTTATTCACTCTCTCCTCGAATGTTTCCTTTACTCCTAGTTTCGAACCTAAGAGATCAAGATCACAAGAAAAGGGAAAAGATTAGCAACAAAATAAAATAAAAGGCTCTAGACTTAAAATGAATCCTAACTCTAATGGCAATCATTCACTCCCCGGCAACGGCGCCAAATTGATGTTCGTGTGTTTTACCCGCACCAATTAACCTAATGCGCACACTACCGCAATCATAACGGTATGTCGATGTAGCACTTTAGGATCGATCCCACAGAGAATAAAGATAACACATCAAAGATACGAGAAACAAACTAAGCTAGAGCAAAAACGTTTTATGTTTTGTACAAAGATGAAAAGAAAGAAGAGAAGAAAGAAATCAAAATGCAAGAAAGAAAATAAACGAAAGAAAATAAAAGAAAGAAAATAAAACACAAAGAGAAAACGTTGGATCAATGCTTAAACAATCAAAGAGACGATTAACAATTAAACAATGAGTGATTCGGAAGCATTAAACGCTATCTTAGAACATGGAACACAAACATAAGACTAATCCACTCTCGTGGTATCAATCTCTTCATCGATTACCCGATTAAGCTAAACTCTCGTTTGCAATCAATGATAATCGATGAGCATTAATCACAAGTCCATTTAGTTCACTAAACACATCAAACTACAATTGCCAATTGTGAATGATACGTAAAGCTCGCAAAAGATTCGGTTCAAGCAATTCATCTAACTCCTCTCGGGTGTGAAATGCCTAGGTTCAAGACTCGAATGAATAAACCTAATCTAGCACTAACACCGTTTACTCGAATCTCTTCCCTAAAGCATGGGACGAGACCAAAAATCCTAGGGTGTAACTCTAGTTCGGTTTGTCATGCCAAACTAGAACTACCTAATCTAGGTGCAGTTCTAAACTTCGGTTTACCAAGTCAAGTCTAGCATTAAGAATCAACCTAAGAACCTAAGTGAAAGAATTAACAAAGATCATCCAAAATCACCATCATCAAACCATCAAGACAAATTACTAGTGATGCATAAACATTCAATGCAAATTCATTCTTTGGCAAGGAACACAAGAATAGCTTAACTCACTCTCGTGATGCTAAACCCTTTGTTGATAATTCAAATTAGCTAATCTCTCGATTGCAACCAAATTATCAACAAGCATAAAACTTAAGTCCTTTTTAAGCCAACAATTCACCTTAATCACGATGGCTAACGGTTAAGAATGAAAAGCACGTTTAGAAATCTTCTAGACGATCTACCAAACCTCTCTCGAGTGTAAATCGACCATGATCTAGAAATTGAGTGATCAAGTTCAACTCTAGCATTAAGATCACTTCTAAACATGTGAACAAATGAGTATCTAAGCCTAAACATCAACAAGAAATCATCAAACCATCCAAATCAAGCCTAATCATGATCCAACAAAAAGCTATTCACAAGAACACCAAGAACATGATGAACCCAGAAAAAGTCAACTCACAAAAATAACACAAATCACAAAAGTAAACCATAGAAAAGAAAGAAGAAGATACAAATAAAGATAATATGAAATAAAAGTGAAGAAATCTTCCCTTATGTGAAATATACATGAAGATCCATTCAAGAACACCAAAAGGTGTTCTTGAGCTCTCCCAAGAGAGACTTTTCGTTTTGGGGAAAAAGACTTATGTTTTTAATGATTAAAAATGACTTAAATACAGAAAAGGGCATTAAAAGTGTCGGGATCGGTTACGGGGATCGGTCATAACCGATCGCTGATGGAAATCTTGATCGGTTTGTAACCGATCGGTTATGACCGATCGCCTGACATGTCTTCACTAAATCGGCCATAACTCTTGAACCACAGCCCTGAATGACACGAATCCAACGCTCACGCGAAGCTAACTCAATTGTCTATCTTGTGTCCAAATTTGAGATTAAACTGGATACGGGAAGGCTTCCATCCGACATGATCTTTCAGCTGCTTCGGATTGCCGCTGCATTTTCCGGTAATGATATGTCTTCAGTAAATCAAACGCATCTCACGAACCGCTGATGAGAATGATATGAAACCACTTCCATTAGAAATATAACTCAATTTCGAATAACTTTCGTGAAGAGCTCCCAGTCTAATTCAAAGGGAAAGGTGTTCTTCCGGTTGGATATTTCAGACACATCGTCTTAATCAGGAATGTCGATCGGTTATCGGGATCGGTTATAAACCGATCCGATGTGTACTTTGCTCCTTTTGGTCCTTTTTCGATCTTCCTTCGAACTCCAAGTGTCTCCTTTGATCCAAGCTGCTCCAAGCACTCCTAAACACCTGAAAAAGGCTCCAGCAAGCCAAAAACGACACAAAACTATCTAGGACTTCTAAAATGCAAGTTAAAACTAAATGAGACTCAAATGCATGAAAAGATCCCAAAACTATACAAAGTGAGATTAAAAACTATGAAAATAAAGTCCTAAAAAGATGTAAAATATGGTGTTATCATAAGCCAACCATCAGAAACAACCTTTCTAAAATCTGGGTTTTGACGTAGTCTATTATCAAATCGAAAAGATTTACGCCCTTTTTCTGATTGTCTTACTATTCTGATAATTGCAGGTCGATGATCATATTCAACCATTTCCAAATATTCTACCTTGGAGGCTGGATACAAAGCTCCCCATTCATCATTTGCCATAGCACGATCTAGCCAACTTTCAACAGTATAAGTCTTCCTCTTTCCAGCCCACGTCATGTTATTACCGGTGTAAGGAAGATCAACAACACCACAATTATTGACCATGTTTCTGAAATCTACTAAGATCCAATTTTCTCTTACTCGGCCCCCTCTTTTTTCACAAACATTCAATACTTCATTAAAATCTCCACACATTAACCAAGGTCCAATTCGATTAGCAGAGATTCGTTCCAATCTTTCCCATAATATATGCCTTAGTTTCCGAATTGGATGACCATAAACACATGAGAAGTAAAACGAAAACTCTTTATTATTTATCTTACAATCGAGTAATCTTTCATCAACAGAAAAGAAACACACATCAATTGTCTTCTTCCATAGCAAAGCAATACCACCACCAATTCCAACAGGAGAAACACACTTAACATAATCATAATCTAGTTGTGCAGCAACATCACGAACGACATCATCGGGATTCTTCGTTTCAACCAGAAAGAGTAAGTCCGGGGAATAAGACCTCTTAATCCCTTTAAGGCGTCGAACCACCGAGGACCCTTTCAAGCCTCGGCAGTTCCAAAAGGCTGTATTCATCCCGGCTCCGGTGGCTTCTGGCACACCGAGCCCTCTCCGTTAGTTGGTGTTTGCTGATGGCCAGATCTGGCATCATTATCATGTGAAGAACTTGCAGCATCTTCATTAGGCTTCAAAATCCAGTTCCGTAACTCCCTGACTTCAACTTGGGTTCGCTTCCTCTTCGAAGCATGTTCCTCGTAATCTTCCAATGCAGAAACCTGTCTCATCTCACAGCATACGACAGGAGTTTCTGTGGCAGAGGGGGAAGCCTTTGTTTTCCTTTTCTTATGAGCAATACCTGGCAATTCCTAACAAGTCTCCTCACGATTCACATCTTGTTGTCTCTGCATATCTGGATCTGGTGGTGTTGGAGAAGGAAAGCCCGGAGGATGATCTTCATCTTGATCGTCATCATCATCGTTTGGTGCTTCAGCAGGGGCTGGGGTATTGTTTGATGGGCACTCAGAGGACTCATGGGTCAGCATTCCACAAGTAGAACAGAAGCCACAGAGTTTCTCATATCGAAATTGAAGAACACTTGCTTCTCCTCCGAATTGAAAAAGCCTTTGGAAACGCAATGGTGAATCTATGTTCCAGGCCAATCGAACCCTCACATAATCAACATGGAGAGCACCATCTCCCTGGAAATCAGTCTCAAGGAAATGACCCATTATATGTCCAATGTGAGTAACCATACGCAATGACAGAAATTGGAGTGGAATCCCCCTAATTTGAACCCAGAAATTGATATGCTTCAGATCTTCATCGGAATGGAGTGGAGTCCATTTTTGAATCGCACACATCCACTCATTAAAAGACCATGGACCTCTCCTCAGAACAGATAACATCGATTCCTCAGATTGGAACAGAAATTGAATTTTCTGGTTTAGCTATTTTATAAATTATTTAAATATTAATTTGATAATTATTTAGTGTAAATTGCTATTATAATAAATTAATTAATTAAATTTTGTTTTAAAATGATTTAGACATTGTTTTTTATGTATTAAAAATGGGTTAGTAATGTGTTTTTAGATTATTATTTAGGGAGGATTACTAAACTAACTTAAAAAAATGTCTTAATTACTAAAATAATGCAAATCTTTCTAAATTACTAGAATAATTTAAAAATATATAAAATACCGATTTTGTCCTTTTGGCATTTGTTAACAAAAACGTAATTACGATATTGTCATTCCTACTTTTAATTCACATCAGCGCGCATAGATAAACAAGTCTACTGTTCTTTGACGGTAGACTTATTTTTCGGCGGGTAGACTTATTTTGGGTCGGTAGATTTGTTTTGGGTCGGTAGACTTATTTTTCGGCCGGTAGACTTATTTTTCGGCCGGTAGACTTATTTATGTAGACTTATTTTTACGACATGGTAGATATGTTTTCGGGCGGTAGACTTATGTTTTTTGGGTAGATTTGTTAAAGATTGGTAGATTTAACGGGATATCGGTTGACTTTTTTGGTAGACATTTGACCAAATTGGTAGATTTATTTCCTTTGATTGTAGATTTATCTCATCCGCGGTAGACTTCTTTGTAATGACGGCAGACTTATCATTGGATGGTTCGTTTTTTGGTGACGGTAGATTTATTGTAATGATGGTATACATATATTATCGTGGTAGACTTATTCTTAAAACGGTATATTTATTTTTAATGACGGTAGATTTATAAAAAAACGGTAGATTTATATAAATTTTCGGGATACACGAAATTGGTAAACTTATCATAAGTTTGTAGATTTATCAAAATTTGGTAGATTTATCTGAATTTGGTAGATTTATCTGATATTTATCATTTTTATTTGACGGTAGACTTATTAAAAT
>PKML01044079.1:342894-363769 GCA_002933935.1 Eutrema yunnanense | reverse complement strand
ATTTTTTGGAAATTTAATGTAATATTTTATCTATTTATAAATATTTTATCATTAAATATAAACATTGTTTCAAGCCGTGTATAGTTCGGTATACATCTGTGAACAAGATGTTGTAAAATGAACACACGGTTCACAGTTAGAGATTTAAAATGGGCAACAAAAATAGTTTGGATATTAAAAAGCTTATCGGAATAAAGTTGGAGTATTTTTATGGAATTTTCCCTATATATAATATGGAATAACGTGTAACTAGATATTAAGAAGTGATCAACTTTGGTTATGTTTATGTCTTTGATGATGTATACTTCATGATTATGTGTTTGGTTTTGCTACACTTATTGTGTTTTTTGGTTAAGTTACATGAAGACTTGTTTACCTTTTGCTAGACTTCGTGTGTTTTGGTGATGTATTGTTTACGTTTCTTTCAAACTCTTCGAACTATTGGTATTGCTAATGTTATGTATGAAAGTAGTATGTTTGACTATCAAGTATTGTGATAATAAACACCACATAGAATTAGTATGTTATAATTATATGTGGTTCATGTGTTTTTGTTTTAAATCTCACTAATTTTGGTTATCCATACTAAGCAAATATTAAACTAAATAAAGTTACTGATTTCGTCAAGCACCTTTAAAAATCATCGTGGACTGTCTTACAATCACTAATTCAAAAACAAATATACCATCATTTAGAATTCAATTATCATTTGTACAAATTCAAAAACAAATCTACCAAATCCAAATCTCCCATTAATTATACTCGTAGAAGAATACGTTGAATCGAAGACGGAAATGTCGTCGTAGACTCGGACGCCGTCGTGAAGCCCATAAACCTGTCGGAGATAACATCAATTTAACACTATCAATTGAAAATAGAACAAATGAAACAAGTCTACCATAACGGATTAAACAAGTCTACCAGATTAACGGATTAAACAAGTCTACTATAACGTTTTAAACAAGTCTACTAGAACGTTTTAAACAAGTCTACAAGAACGTTTTAAACAAGTCTACCAGAACGTTTTAAACAAGTCTACCATAACGTTTTAAACGTTTTTAACAATTCTCCCTAAATCTACCACTATTAGCGGAATTTCGTCGAACAAGTGGTGTGCATACCTCATGAAGCCGCATATCAACCAAAAAACGAGGGGTTTTTCTCCTTTCACCGGGAACTCGCGTCTCCCCTCCAACGTCGCCTCAAGAACGACCAAACGACGCTGAATCTCGTCGCCCTCGGAAGGAACTCGCCGAAGAAGATGAAAAAACTCATGAGAGACAAAAAAGTTCCTTACCTACTCGTCGCCAGAATCAATGGCCGTGAGGCTGGAACGCCGGAGTCGGAGTATATCTCGCCGGAGAAGACGAGAGGTTAAGAACATTTTAAACAAGTCTAACAGAACGCTTTAAACAAATGTACCAAAACGTTTTAAACAAGTCTAACAGAACGGATTAAACAAGTATACCGTAACGTTTTAAACAAGTCTACCACAACAGATTAAACAAGTCTACCATAACGGATTAAACAAGTCTACCAAAACGTTTTAAACAAGTCTACAAGAAAGTTTTAAACAAGTCTACCACTACGTATTAAACAAGTCTACCACTATTAGCGGAATTTCGTCGAACAAGTATTGTGCATACCTCATGAAGCCGTATATCAACCAAAAAACAAGGGTTTTCTCTCCTTTCACCGGGAACTCGCGTCGCCCTTCCGCACGTCGCCTCAAGAACGACCAAACGACGCCGGATCTCATCGCCTTCGGAAGGAACTCGCCGAAGAAGATGAAAAAACTCATGAGAAAGAAGAATAGTTCCTTACCTACTCGTCGCAGGAATTTATGGCCGTGAGGCTGGAACGCTGGAGTCGGAGTATATCTCGCCGAAGAAAACGAGAAGACGAGAGGTTAAGAACATTTTAAACAAGTCTACCAGAACGTTTTAAACAAGTCTACCATAACAGATTAAACAAGTCTACCGTAACGGATTAAACAAGTCTACCAAAACGTTTTAAACAAGTCTACCAAAACGTTTTAAACAAGTCTACCATAACGTTTTAAACAAGTCTACCACTACGTATTAAACAAGTCTACCACTATTAGCGGAATTTCGTCGAACAAGTGGTGTGCATACCTCATGAAGCCGCATATCAACCAAAAAACGAGGGTTTTCTCTCCTTTCAACACGAACTCGCGCCGCCCCTTCGCACGTCGCCTAGAGAACGACCAAAAGACGCCGGTTTCGAGCCGCCGAGAATATGAGAGGGCTCGCCGGAGTCGAGAAGACGAGAGGGCTCGCCGGAGTCGCTGTATCTTTCGCCGTATATCTCGCCGGAGTTGTGATTGAGAGAAGAAGAAGAATAAGAAGAGAGAGAGAGAAGACGAATAAGAAGAGAGAGAGAGAAGACGAATAAGAAGAGAGAGAGAGAGAAGAAGAATAAGAAGAGAGAGAGAGAGAAGAAGAATAAGAAGAGAGAGCGAAGTCGTGAGATTGAGAGAGAACATTTTTTTTTTTTGGTTTTTGAATTTTTTTTGAATTTTATTATTTTAATTAGTTTTTGTAAAAACAAAAAAATCAAAATGGTATTTTGGTGATTAAAACGAAAATATGTACATGAATGTCTTTTACCAACTTTTGAAGGTTAGTTTAGTTAGTGAAACTTTTGTAGTGAAACTTTTGTAAGAGTTATTCTAGTAATATCCATACTTTTGCAGGTTATTATAGGTAATTTTCTCTATTATTTATGTATAACTTTTAAAGATTTTTTATGTATAACAATAATTTTAGACTTATTTTGTTTTTTACTGCATTAAAACGTTTATTTATTTATTGTTATTTAAAGTTTTATAAAAAAAAAATTTTAAATAATTATTTCATTTAAATCGGATTTTATAAGTTATTTAAATATTAATTTGATAATTATTTAGTTGTAAATATCCTCTAAATTAAACAAATTATTATAAACACAGAATATGTCCTTTTTAGTCATCTAATCTATTAAAATAGAGACACTTTTTATGTCCAAACAGGAAAACATTTATTTTAATCTATTCTTATCATGGATAACTACTATTTTCTTCATTTTATTCATGTTGCCAAACATATATTTTTTAGTTAAATTAAAAATATATATTTAATTTAATTAAAGAGTAGTTTAATTAATTAATCTGATTATATATACATTAATTTTAATTAGTAATTAGAAAAATTCAGACTATGCTAAAAATTAAAATAAATATTTAAAATTATAAAGAAAACCGATTATTATAAATTTCATATTAAAAAACAATTTAAAATTTTTATTATTATTTTGTTATGAAAATAATATTATTTATTTTGAATTTTTGAATTTAGATTATGCCAAATATTTTAATAATCAAATTTTTTTGAATGATACATATTCAAAATTAACAATTAGTATTGAAAGATAATCTTAAATTTTGAATTTAATGTAGATTTTCTGAGATTTCATCAACACTTACAAACAAAATATTCTGAATTAATAACAAAATATATTTACATTAAAATTTAAATTTTATTAATATATTCGGATTTATAATTGAATATTTTTCAAAATAAAAAAGAATATATTATTAATTAGATTTGCACAACCATAAATTCGATCATGCATATGGACAACATTCAGTTACTAATACAAATTTAATATTTTTATTTACATATTTAAAATGATTAATATTTTAGGAATCACACAATTTTAGGAATTGTTAATTTAGAATTAAATTCAAAATGCAAATATAATTAATCTTGGTAAGATTGTCCAAATTATGTTAATATTCGTTTATATTAATAAATATTTATTAAAAAAACATTATCATAAAATCTACATCAGAAACAATTATTCTATTCAAATTCAAAATCAAAACTTTTACTACAAGCTTCCAACGATAAAAAAGAAAGAAACATTAATTAACTAGATTCCTAAAATCATCATGACTTATTATACAAATTAAGTACATTTGCACATAAATAAATATACTAAATGAATTAATTTGTGGTTTCTTAAAATTTCAATATTATAATTTTGCTGCCATTAATCATATTATATATCATTAATTATATTGCCGATATTACTAAATTTGGGAATTTGTCTTTACATCAGCATTTAATCATGTCACACTTATGTCCATAATTCTTCATCGTAAGGTTGATTTGGGAAGGTATGCTTATAACCAAAAGTATGCATATTTCAAAGATAATGAGAAGCCGAGCCGATAGTACTTTATAAAAAATTGTTAAAAAAATTATAAAAGACAATGGAAATCGTAGCTCATATGACTCTTACTTATAATATTAGTGAACATAATACTTTATAAAAATTGTTTAATTCAAAACCTAAACGAACGTAGAACTATTGTTTGTAAATTCATATGAACTGAAAATATATATAACAAAACGGGTCATAAAATTGAGGTAGCTAAAATCACTTATTATGAATCATACATGTCATACCAAAAATATATTTTTCCATACAAAATAGAAAACATAAAAACAAAAAAAAATAAAAAAGAGAAATTTTAATAAATACCATCTTAGCTACCTCACTTTACAAAACTACAATCAACTAAAAGTTTATTCAAAATTACCATCATTTAATAATTTTCTACCTATTTTACCCTTGAAGCTTGTTAAATCGCGATAGCTTTTTTCCGAGGTTTCCATGGAGGCGTCGTTGCAATCTCGCCGGAATTGAGATCCGAAGAAGACTGGTCCGGTGAATCTCGTCGTTGCAATATGTCGCCGGAATTCAGCCCCGAACAGACCATCCAGTGCACCAACGGAGATTGAGCTACGGTAGAGATCGCCCAGGTTTTGGGAGAAAATTCATAAATTTATTTTTGTTCAATTAGGTGTTGAGGACGATCTTTTTAGATTAGATTATGGGATTTCAGTTTTCTAGGATGACGATATCTGCGCAATTGAGATTTCCTTTGTTGTAGGGATTGTATATGATTTTAGGTTATGTGGATGACGATGTCATTGAGAAATTTCTTTGTTCAATAAATTTATATAGCCTTATAAATCATAGTTGTTTATATATCAGGTGACAATTATTAGTTTAGCCGGCTTCTGGGTTCAATAACCCCTTGAAAGTCTGTAATTATAGAGGCAATTGAGAAGTTTCTTTGTTGAATTCTTCGTCCATGTAGGGATTGTATTTGATTTTAGGTTTTGGAGATTACAATGTCATTGAGAAATTTCTTTGTTCAGTAAATTTATATAGCCTTATAAATCATAGTTTATATATCAGGTGACAATTATTGAACTTTGTCTGAGTTCCATAACCCTTTGAAAGTCGGTGTCATTAAGTTTATAGAGTTTCTTTGTTGAATTATTAGTCGATGTAGCTTCATAGATTCTATGTCATTGAGAAAATTTATTTGTGAGTAAATTTATATAGCCTTATAAATCATAGTTTATATATCAGGTGACAATTATTGAGCTTGCTTCTGGGTTCAATAAGCCAAGTCTGTGTCATTAAATTATAGAGATATGACAATGTGGATTTGTAAATTTATGAGCTAATTTATAGGACCTTGTAAACCATATTTTTGCTTTTATCAGGTTACAATGATTGAACTTTACATAGTATGTGGAAGATGGGAGTTCACAAATGGCACATGGGATTTCATTATTGATGGTGAAATAGGAAGCTCAATTAGTGTCATCAAAGAAGACATTACCTACAAGGATTTGGTTGATGTGGTTTCAGAAGATTTTGGGGTGGGTGGTGATGTGATTTCTGTAATGATCAGCTATGGATCAAGCTTAAAAGAGCTTCCTCCAGTGTTTATTAGGAATGATCGGCAAATGACATTCTTTATGAACAAGCTTGAAGATAGGGGAGAAGTTAAGTTATGTGTTACATTGACAGAAAGTAACAAGAAAAGTACCAATGAAGTTTCTAGCACACCACAAAATAAGGTACTTAAAAAAATTATTTGTTTAAATGTTTATTTATAGGTGTTTTTAAAAAACATTTCTGCATATTTATAAAATTACTATGATAGAAAATGCTCAATTCGAAGAGAGTTTTAATGCTACATCTCCTTCACGTCTGGTTGGGAATAAAATAGTTTTATAAGTAAAAAACATATGTGTTATTCATATATAAGAGTTTTTAAAATATGTCACTTTTTCTTTTTACAGAGACAAATGAACTCAATTACTGATGAGAGTGTTACAACTACTAATCCGTTACTTCCTGTTGAGCACGAGGTACTTTTATCAAAGAAAACTCTTTGTTTATTCATTTATAAGGGTTTGTAAATTTGTTTGTTTTTTTTTTTTCAAAGTTGCAGAGAAAGTAACGGATTAGTAGTTGGGTGAACTCGACCACCCATGTGCTTTATGGATCAGAAACATCAAAATTACGACGTGGTTACCATCATGAATTTTCAGTTCATGTGGAAAATTTCTCAAAGACAAACATGATATGAGCAACATGCTGTAGACTATGGCAATGAAATATAGCATTGAGTTTCGTACTCAGCATTAGGACATAAAAAGATATATTCTTCGTTGCATTGATGAAAAATTCAACTGGAGATTTCGCGTAACCAAAGTGAAGGGGACTGAAAACTTTGTGGTTTGCCAGTATGTGCATGAGCATAGCTGTGACACTTCCTTAAGGAAGGTCAATCATCGACAAGCAAATGTCAAGTTGTTGGGTACAATGGTAAGCAATCATTGGGAGGGAGGAAAGATTGGACTAAGACCAAAGCAAATTGCAGAGAAGATCAGAAAAGACCATGGGGTTGTGGCTTCCTTCCCATTGTATTTTTGAAAAAGGATTCTACAAAAGTAGTATTTTTGAGATTGTCCCCTTCTAAAACCATATAAATCATTTAATACAATCCTTTTAAAGTCTTTTAAAACTTTACAAAACCATATAAAACCATATAAATTCTCTTATAAATCTTTTCAAAATCCTTTAAAAGGATACAAAACAATATAAACTTATATAAATCCTTTTAAAACAATTTAGTTAGCAATTTATAAGCCTTTGTAAACCTGATAAATACAACAGAAAATTCAGCAAAACAGACTTCATCAAAGAATTCATACGATATTTTATACCAATGTTTTCACCATACTATATCCTACCCGTTAAAACAAAAGAGAATTATCCAAAATAATCTTATTATAAATCCTTTAAAGCATTTTACCAATATGGTTTACAAATCAAATGTTAGTGTTCGTATTATAGTTGGTTATATACTTAGTTGTCTATTGCATATTAGTTAAAGACTCGGCTGAAGCACATTATTGGATATTTTGGGTGTTTAATTGATTTTATATGGTACTTTTAAAACTATATAAATCCTTATAAAACTATATAAAACCATATAAACTCTTTTAAAATAATGAACTCCATAGGTGGTGCCATGACATCGGTAGTACGACCGCTACTTATAAAACCATAGAAAAAACTAAATTTTCTAAAAACCTTTGTTATCTAAGGGGCTAGATTCGATCTCTCACATGGAAATCCCAAACACACGCTTTAACCACTCGGGCAAAACGAAAATATTGAAATATTATTTTAATATAAACAATCTAAATCTCTTTCAGTTTTCTAAATGTAGTAAAAGTTACCTCTATAGCAAATTACAAAGAAATAAAACATTCTCTTAAAACCAAAAGTGGGAAAGTCTAGAAATTCTCGAATGGTTTACCAAATCGGTAAACATTCTTTAAAGCAATTCACCAATATGGTTTATAGATCAAATGTTAGCGTTAGGCCCCATTAAATTCAACGGGTTAGTAGGCCGGCCTGCGTCCTATTGGCCTGTCCCCGCGGCAAAAACGTACCTCAATAGGAATAGCTTTATCCGATCCATGTTCGAGTGATGAAGCATTGGTACGGGTATCTAATTTGGATATGGTATGGGTACAGTTTTAAGCCCATGGCTAATATAAACTCATATAAAACCTTTTAAGAACCATATAAATCATTTAATGCGATCCTTTTAAAGTCTTTTAAAATTGTACAAAACCATATAAATCCTCTTATAAATCATTTAAAGCATTTAAACAATATGATTTACAAATAAAATGTTAGCCTAAGTATTATAGTTGGTTATCTACTTAGTTATCTAATGGATATTGGTAAACACTTGACCGAAACAACATTGTTGGATATTGGGTATTTAAATGGATTTATATGGGTTTATATGGTATTTTTAAAAAAATGTAAAACCATATACATCCACCGATCCGTGGAGCTAGTTATTTCTCTTCATTCGATATTCTTGCTTTACGAGTTCAATAACCCCTTCAAAGTCTTTATCATCAGGATTTGTTGGTGGAACCAAATGTATGTATTCATTTATAAACCATAAACCATTTATAAGGACATGTAAACAAATCATAAAACCAAAAACCATTTATAAGGGCTTTTAAACAAATCAGAAAACCAAAAACCACTAACGTTTTTCATCCCCTCAAGTCTTACAACTTCAACTATTGGTGGAGCCGAGTCAATTTTTATTGCAGGCACCATGGATTCGTAGAAAAGTATCTACTAATGATAGATTGGAATGATGTATGATCACTAATATAATATTTGGTTCGGTTCCGAGTTGATAGATCCTCTCAGGTAATGAGTATGTTGGGTAGAAATTATTGTTGTCCATATCTGTGTAAAACTGAAAAGAGTAAGATCTTTATAAAGGTTTGTAAACTGATTAGTTTTAAAAACCCTTATAAATTAGTAGATATTCTAAGGATAACACCTAAACAATTGATCAAAACACAAGCTGTTTATTCAAAATCATATTCAGAACACTAATCTCGTGATTTCCCCTCATCATGTTTCCTGATACCCAACTAAACAACTCATGAAAGAAAAGAACCGAGACCATTAAATGGGTGACATATAAGGTCTTGTAAATACAATTTTAATCTTATCAAACCTTTTCCTCCAAACTAATCATATCGAAATTTGATACTCTAAACGTAGAATCTGTCAAAAATCCAAAGCTCTAAACACAAACTCTTGAATTTAACAACCACATTCTGAAAACTTTGAATTTAAAACGAAAATCACCAGAAATTTCAAAGATCTAAGCAAAATTAGCTCGAGAACATGCTCTGAAAAATTGAAACCTGAAAATACAAAAAACAATTTCCCTCACGATCAGGTTTTTTCCTCCCAATTTCCTTCCCTTCAATTAAGGATAATATGGTCAATTACCATTTAACTTAGTGTGTTTTTGAAAATAGCTACATTCTAATTGTATTTTTGAAAAATGGTACTACAAAAGTAGTATTTTTGAGATTGTCCCAATAAAAAATTATCGCATGCCCTCATTGTGGATTAAAATTTTAGAAAATTATATAATATATTTTATACCAAAATAAAATAGTTAACACATCTCAAACTTTTACATCCACAAATACATTTTGTCGAAAAAATAAGACTAAACATCAGAAAACAAAATTTAAAACTTATCCCCGTTCTAGGACGGATTAGAAAAATATTATGTCAACATAATGAACTCCCGTTCTAGGGCGGATAAGAAAAAATAAATTATATCTAAACACCAAAATAATTATGTGTCTCATATGACAAAAATTAAATATAGAAAAAATTATATTTAAAGACAAAAATAAACACAAATTATATTATAAAATTTGATATAACCAAAATATTCTCGTGATGGCGCACGGGTTTAGAATCTAGTTTGGTTTTAAAATGTATCCAAATAAAATATGCAAACACACAAACTGTGAGAATATCCCACATCGAAAGTTGTGAGGGACCTTGAATAGTATATAAGGGACTTGGACCAATCCACTCATTGCCAATTGGTTTTGAGTTGGAAGCCCAGGAAACTTAACATGGTATCAGAGCCCGAACACACGCTGCCCAATCTGAACCAAAATCGATCCGGCCCATCGAAAGAGGCCCGATCGATCTTAACCGAAATCGGTCCGACCCGAATTAGGCCAGCCGATCTAACCCGAAATTAATCATATGATGGGATATTATCGAGATTAATGGCTATACGAGCCATTATCTCGAGGGGGCGTGTGAGAATATCCCACATCGAAAGTTGGGAGGGACCTTGAATAGTATATAAGGGACTTGGGCCAATCCACTCATTGCCAATTGGTTTTGAGTTGGAAGCCTAGAAAACTTAACACAAACAAACATAAGTGCATCTAAATACAATTTTTAGATACAAAAACTAAACACATAAACGAACTACGTTTGGATGTTGCGTCTAGATATTACATGTAGATGCAATTTCTAGACGCAACACCTAGATACACAAACGAACAAAGCCTTAATAAAATATTTGATTCATAATCAATCAAGCACATGACACAGACGTGACAACAACTAAGTAGATTTCTGTTTATTTGTTTATCAATTATCGTGATGAGTCATGTTCTAATCATACAAACCATTGGAACACACGCTCTTGGTTAATGTACTCATTTCTTGGATCGTTGAACTTCGAAATAGGAAGCATTTCCGCAAACCCCCGCTCCGTTTTCGCCTTATTGTAACGTTTTATCTACACATATAATAAATACACAACAATAAACATCAAACATCAATCATCAAACATCAAACCCAACATAATAATGTATATTGTTTATAAAAAACACATATATAATAGTGTAGGTTATCTCTTCACCTGTTATACATTAAAAATAACTATAATGGAGATTGAGTATCTCTACACGTTGTCATTCTCCTGAACAGTGTCGTTGACTTTTTTTTGTTTCTCATATTTTCCCATTTTCGTATCCGATCCCAACTTGTGAAAATTTTCTCACCAATTTTGGTTCATCTCCTGCTACAACAATGGCGCAGCAGCAACAACGTCCAATCTCAAACCGTCCCATCTCTCTCCTAAACCGCAACGGTCTCCTCCTCCTTCTCCTTCTAGCTCTCTTCGTTCTCCTCGGTGTATACTTACCTTTGTCAGAATCTCCCTTATTACTGTTTCCAAACAGAACCTCATCTTCTTCGTCTTCGTCTTCGTCTTCTTCTTCTCCTTCTCCTTCTCCTTCTTTTGTGATCTCTGACTGGCGCGACTATTCCCTTGCTCAAGCGGCCAAGTTTGTGGCTCAGAACGGGACGGTGATCGTTTGTGCAGTTAGTTATCCTTTCTTGCCTTTTCTCAACAACTGGTTGATTAGCATTTCTAGACAGAAACATCAAGAAAAAGTTCTCGTGATCGCTGAAGATTACGCAACTCTGTACAAAGTCAACGAGAAGTGGCCTGGTCATGCCGTTCTTGTTCCTCCAGCGTTGGATCCTCAAGCCGCACACAAATTTGGTTCCCAGGTACACAGAGAGTTTTCACCTTTTCGCATCCGATGTCTATCTCTAGCTTGAGATAATATGTGATTGATCCTTACATAGATCTTGGATGCTCGTTTATTAGCTAGTGTTATTTCACTGATTAATCGGATCATAAGTTTGTGAAATGATTTTGCATCCCCTGTTTTGATCGAATTTTCGAATGATTTTTGCATCCCCTGTTTTACGGTATAGCTGCATATGAGCTCTCCTTTATGCCTTGCGGTAATGATTTCCTTGAAGTTACAACTTTAACCACAATGACGCTACCCATAAATCGAATTATGATTGCTGCTAGTAGTTCTATATAATATCGTCATGCTAGTAAGTATTTTTCTTTCTAGGAGATTAAATAGAATAATATGGTTGAAGCATACTGATTATACGTCTGTAATGCATTGTACCTCCCATACTAGGTCCTATTCTTTTGATCATTCTTAAAAAAAAACCGAGGAGTCGATGACTATTCATAACTATTATATTGACACCAAAAGAAGTTCGATCCAATGTGATAATCTACGCAAATAACTTTTATATTGGGATGTGAATAATCCGATCTTCTAACTAATTTTATTATATCCGATTAGGGTTTCTACAATCTTACATCTCGGAGGCCACAACATCTCTTGAACATTTTGGAGCTAGGTTACAATGTTATGTACAATGATGTTGATATGGTCTGGCTACAAGATCCGTTTCAGTATTTACAGGGAAGCCACGACGCATACTTCATGGATGACATGATTGCGGTATGGAACATGTCTGCACCTTTTGCATTTTAGAGTGTTTATTTATCCTTATTCTTGGTTCGATTTTGGTGCTGCCAGATTAAGCCGTTGAATCACTCCCATGATTTACCACCTCTGAGTCGTCGAAGCGGAGTGACTTATGTATGTAGCTGCATGATTTTCTTGCGTTCCACTAATGGTGCAAAGCTTCTTATGAATAAATGGGTTGAAGAAATTCGAGCTCAACCTTGGTCTAACACTGAAGTAAAGAAACCACATGATCAGCCTGCTTTTAACCGGGCACTTCACAAAACAACTCATGAGGTATGTAATTGCTTCCTCCAAGTTCCACATTTACTTTCTGTAAATTTGTCACAATCTTCGTTTACCCAATTGCTGGGTTTAGTGATATTAAAGCTTAAAATCTCATAAGAATGTGTTATGATTCCACATCGGAAGTTAGAAGAGACCCAAAATAATACATAATATACATGAACCAATCTACTCATTACCAATTGATTTTGAGTTTGATGTTTATGAAATTTAACATGATATCAAAATCTAGTTTTTTAACTCAAACCAGCTGGTTTACGTAAGATATATTGTTGATAGTAAAGTGTGATACGGTTCAAAATTGGCCGATGAAAGCCATAATCTCGATGAAACATATTAGGATCACACATTAGAAGTTAAACTAAACTTTTTTGGTACTCTAAGATTCCTAACTATATCTACTCATAACTCCTCTAATCTACTCATGAATGTTCAATTACGACTTTTGTTTCAATCTCAAAGGTAATTTTTCACTTATTCAAATTCATTCTCAACTCTTTTTTGATTTTCTATTATGCAGGTAGATGTCTACTTGCTTCCACAATATGCTTTCCCATCAGGAGGATTGTACTTCAAGAACGAGACATGGGTTAAAGAGACAAAGGGGAAACATGTCATAGTTCACAATAACTACATTATCGGTTACGAAAAAAAGATGAAACGCTTCCAAGATTTTGGTCTATGGCTATTTGATGATCAATCTCATGAGTCACCACTGGGAAAATTAGAGTAAAATTCGAATGCACCAAAACATTTTTCCTCTCTCTTCTTGTTGTTATTCTGAGGCTAACACACAATATCAATTCTTTGCTCTTTCGTTTTGTTACTCAGGTTATTTCAAGAGCAGAATATTGAAGAGAAAAAACAGAGGAAAAGAGGGATAAAACAAAGGAAAAACAGGGGCCAGAAACCGAAGTTACTCTAGAGAGGATTTTTTTTATATACAACAAGTATAGGATCTTGAAAATGTTGCACGAATATTTATTCAAACACAATTAAATATATAGAAAATTACTCAAACTAACCTTGGAATTTATAAATATTATTAATATAATCTTATGTAAGGATGGGATAACTTGAGTAAACTTGGAAAGTTGCCAAAAGACTTGTAAACCTATTTTGTAGTTTATATTACGAAAATCCCATTTAGCCTTTTATTAAAGGAAGAACTCGGTAAAACAAGTGACATCAAGTGCAATGGTGAGAAACAGTGTGAAAGAGATCAAAGAAATTAAAATGCGAGTGAAATTACAAGCTATGTCGTTTTAGTCATACAATTTTGAGAAGAAAGCAGAGAAAGAGAGAATTAAGCAAGTGCTTAATCTAGTTTTAAAAGCTAACATTTTCATAAGTGTCAAAAAAGAATGAGAGATGACCTAAATTAATAAATACGCTCGACCACCACGCCTTCCTCCACCACGACTTCCACGCCCTCCAACCGTAATCCATTGCTCTTAAATCTTTTGGGTTGGTTTAAGAAGCCTACCTACTTCCTACAAGCTTTCTGTTTCCGGAGGTGGACTCCCAATTATAATCCCATTATTAGAGTGATTTACACTAGAAGACAATTTCACCACTTATTCTTATAAAATATAGACACTTTCAATTATTAGGGCAATTTTTACACGGTTCATTTTCATTAAATCTGAAATGGTCCCGCGTGAACACGATAATGGTGGATGCAATATAGTGGACAAATAGGAGATTAAAGATGTGAGAGAAAATAATTATTTTTCTCCATCTGTTTTGTTTTGTATTTTTCTATATTGTGAAAGATATAAAACAATTTTTTTGGTATTATAATTATAATTATAATTATATTTTGTCATTATTTTAAAATCCATTTTACTATAGTTTAGGTGTCAAACAATATTTTTAAAAAAAAATATATATATAAAAAATCAAAAGTTTAGTTAGAAATCTATTTGAATGATGAGTTGTGGACAATGTAATATGGACATATGGACGTGGATATGGTTGCGTGGACAATGTTTCATTGACATATCGACGTGGATAAATATTTTACACAAATATCAAACGTATAGATTAGTGGTATGCAAACATATGAATTGTGAAACTAGCGCTGTTAGATGGTTTTAATGTTGTTTGGATTTAATGTGCTTCGAAGAGAACATTTTTAACATTAAATATACAAATTTCAGATGAAATTATATGCAGTCACTAAGTTGTCCATATTATATCGTCTACAACTCATCACCCAATGGATTTCTTGTTTTGTCATGAGTAGACTAATGCTTTTTTTTTCTTAATTTTATTATGTTTGACACCTAAATTATAGCAAAATGTGTCTTAAAATATAGAAAAAATAGAATTATAATTCGTTATAACCAAAGAAATTGTTTTATGTATTTCACAATATATAAAATTAGAAAACAAAACATGTGGGGATAATAATTACTTTTACTCAGATTTTTTTATTTCTCATATGTGTTCACCACATTGCATCTACTGAAACCATGAGTGAGGTTGGTTTAAAGGGTATAAGAGACTTTTCACCAACACAAAGTGCTTCAATAGTTAGAATTGCTTATTAATGTATGTAAGATGAAATGATAAAAGTGGCTATTGATGTAAATTTATCCCATTATTGCATAATATTTTGTTTCCACGGTTTAGTATTTATGGTTTCTATTGAACTCATCTTCTCATAACCGTTTTATAGTAACTCTAACTGTCATCTTCTTGAACTCATCCTCTCTGTCCAAACCTTTTTGTTTTCCTGAACAAAAAAAATTATTTCTGAACAAAAAAAAAGAGAAACATGGTTATTTCTTAACGAGACTTTCGTACTTCAAGATTTGAAACATGTCATTTGGATGACATGATGAGAGAAGTTTGTGTGCTTAGAGCTGAAGAAGAGAATTTCCTACAAATTGTTGATACCGTCACCTCAACTGCAAACTCTCCTCGTAATTCAGGCAGACTCGTCATACATTCGCCTGATGATTTAATTCATATACTTTACGACCCAAAATAAGATCTCTCATGCTTATCGAGCAGTCTCAAGGGTTCCATTGGCTGTCTTCATGTTTATACTTTACAGGGTTGATGAGGATTTTAGATCTCTCTAATGACGAGTGTAAGGGATATTGAGAGAGATATGGACTATATTGTAATTAGTTATTTACCTTGTATAGTTTAGGTAAATTAACATAAGTACATTAGGTCAAATTGATGTATATAAGGCTATCAGCCTCCTTCGTGAATAAACAAGAAAACCCTTTAACACTTTAAGGTTTCTTAACATGGTATCAGAGCTATAACCTAAAATATTTAGGTTATCGATTCTCGAATCTCTCTATACTCTCTAAAATTCCTTAATATTTTTTTCTTTGACCTTGTGTTTTCCGACTATTCTATCGGTACACTTTTCTAACGATGTCTGCTGAAATCTCCTATGCTGCGGGAAGAACAACACAAAGCGTTGAGTCAACTCGACGTCGGATAGATCCCTACGATTTGTCCTCTGGAGATAATCCAGGATCCGTGATTTCACAACCCCAATTGTGTGGTCCGAACTATGATGAATGGGCAACTAGCATACGACTTGCTTTGAAGGCACGGAAGAAATTTGGTTTCGTCGACGGTACTATACCACAACCTGCCGACGACTCCGACGATCTCGAAGATTGGTGGGCAAATAACGCCATGGTGGTCTCTTGGATTAAGGTCACTGTTGATCCAAATCTGAGCTCATCTCTCTCTCACCATGAGATTGCTGCTGACCTTTGGGAACACATACGAGTAAGGTTCTCAGTTAAGAACGGTCAAAGAGTGCACCGACTAGCTAAAAGCTGAACTTGCTAACTGCAGACAAAGGGGACTTGCTGTTGAAGCTTATTTCGGGAAATTGAACAAACTTTGGACAAGCCGTAAGGATTTTCAACGAGCCAAAACGGCGGCTGAAATTGAAAAAGAACGTCAAGAGGATAAACTTCATCAATTTCTCATGGGATTAGACGAAAACATGTTTGGTGCGGTAAAATCGTCTATGCTATCTCGTGACCCCTTGCCAAGCCTCGATGAGGCATATCAAGTGGTAACTCAGGATGAAGAATCAAAATTGGCTGGAAAAATGTTTGAAGATCGCAATGATGGTGTGAGTTTTGCGGTACAGGCCTATTCCAAATCTCGTCCGCCTCCAAATTTGAGAGATCCAACTGCTGTGTGCATTACCTGCGGACGACATGGTCATCTTGCCGAAAATTGTTTTCGGAAAATTGGCTATCCTCCGTGGTGGGGTGAACGTCCTCGACCTCGCCTTCCAAACTCAACTCTTGTTCCTGCTGCTCCAAGTTCGACTCCTGCTATTTCTGCTCCGGCTCGCGTTGCTCCTACCAACACAACTCAAGGACATCGCCATAACTCTGCTCGTGCACATCTAGCTACGTCTGAACTAGTTTATGCTGCAAATTCGGTCATCACGTCAGCAGATCGTGTTGGATTCAGTGGTCTTGACGATCATCAGTGGTCTTGACGATCATCAGTGGAAAACTCTGGTTCAAATGCTCAATGAACGAAAACCTGCACCTGGGGATCGTCTCTCGGGTAAGTTTTTTTTTGAATCTTGGATTATCGATACCGGTGCCTCCAATCATATGACTGGAAGCACTGATTTTCTCTCGGATATTTGTGACATGGCACCCATTTTTATCAAATTACCGGATGGACGTCATACAGTTGCCACTAAACGAGGAATTTTTTATTTAGGCTCCCAGATTAGCTTGATCAATGTGTTTTTCGTTGACGGTTTGCATTGCCATCTTATTTCGGTATCTCAGTTGACTAAGGACAGCCTCTGCATCTTCCAAATTACTGATAGACTATGTGTTGTTCAGGACCGCACTACACAGACGCTGATTGGAGCGGGTGAACAACAGCGAGGTCTTTATTTTTTTCGAGGTGTGGAGGTTGCAGCTGCTACACAAAGCTTGGAGAACCAATCTAGCGATGTGTGGCATCTTCGCTTAGGCCATCCATCTCTTAAAACTATGAAGATGTTAGAGATTTCGAATTTTAGTAGCACTAGTGGTATTGATTTTAAGACGTGTGATGTTTGTATCCGCGCTAAGCAGACTCGCGATGTTTTTCCTTTGAGCTCAAATAAAACTTCAGCGGTTTTTGATCTAGTTCATTGTGATTTGTGGGGTCCTTATCAGACAACTGCAATATGTGGCGCTCGTTATTTTTTAACAATACTTGATGATTTCTCGAGAGCTCTATGGATCTATTTGCTACCCACCAAAACAGAAACTGCATCTACTTTGAAAACGTTCATAGCTCTGGTTGAGCGGCAGTTTGAACGCCATGTTAAGTCAATCCGCAGTGACAACGGATCGGAGTTTCTCTGTCTCACAGATTTCTTTCGTCAAAAAGGCATAATTCATGAGACGTCCTGCGTTGGAACGCCTCAACAAAACGGACGCGTTGAACGTAAGCGTCGTCATATACTCAACGTGGCACGTGCTCTTCGTTTTCAGTCCAATCTTCCTATCGAATTCTGGGGACAGTGTGCACTAACAGCTGGTTATTTGATTAATCGCACACCGTCTTCGCTCTTAAATGGAAAGACTCCATTTCAAGTTCTGTACGATCGACCTCCTCCTATGTCTCACTTGCGAGTTTTTGGATGCCTTTGTTATGTTCACAATCAGAAACATGGCGGAGACAAGTTCGAAGCTCGCAGCAATAGATCGGTTTTCATTGGGTACCCATTTGGAAAGAAAGGTTGGAAAGTTTATAATCTCGATACCAGAGTCGTATCTACATCACGAGATGTCATCTTCTGTGAAACTGAATTTCCTTTCACTGGCGAGTCTCAGCTTTCATCGACTTCTATTGCTCAGCCTCCACTTTCGCCTCTTCCTCAATTAGATGATGCTTTTGATCTTCACAACTCAATTTCCTACAAACGTGACTCCGACTGGTGAATCTCCAATTATACATCCTAGTTCTTATTCATCTCCTCCTGATGCGCCAAATGATATCGATATTCAGGTATCGACACCATCTACTTCTCCACTGGACTCTGCATCTTCAGATCTGTCGCCCGACACAGAGCATGTCACACAACATGAACCAGAACCAGTTTCATCACCTGAAACAGAGCCTCCTTCTCGTGAACCAGGTCCGTCTCGAAGAAATGTCACGGCGATTGGTTCTCTTGATTTTGTTTCCTTGCCTGACTCTCACTCTGATGATGATATCGTTCCTGTTGTTGAGCAACTGGGTAGAGGTCTTCGCCAGCGATTTCAGCCGGTTACACTTCGTGATTTTCATCTCAATATGATCTCGTCACAACCTGATTTTGTGGCATCATCATCTACCATATATCCATTGACTTCATATGTCTCGTATGATAATTTCTCTGAAAATCATCGTGCATATTTGGCTGTCATATCCTCAGGAATTGAACCTCAATCATACTATGAAGCTGTCACAGATGAGTATTGGCGTGGGGCTTTACGAGATGAAATCAGAGCATTAGATGAAAGCGGCACTTGGACAGTCGTCGATCTACCTAAAGGGAAGAAAGCCCTCGGATGCAAATGGGTCTTTCGCCTCAAGTATATCGCTGATGGGACTCTCGAACGTCACAAAGCCCGTCTCGTGGTCCTCGGGAACAATCAGACCGAAGGACTCGACTATACGGAGACCTTTGCACCAGTGTGTAAAATGGTTATTGTCCGCTCTTTCTTGGATATAGTTGCTTCGAGAAATTGGGTGGTCCATTAAATGGACGTGCATAATGCTTTCCTTCACGGAGATCTCGAAGAGGAAGTATACATGAAGTTTCCTCCGGGTTTCCAAACTGATGATAAATCTAAAGTATGTCGTCTTCACAAGTCCTTATATGGCCTACGACAAGCTCCTAGGTGATGGTTTGCCAAGCTCGCTGCGGCGCTTAAAGGATATGGATTTGAACAAAGTCTATCTGATTATTCTCTCTTTACGTTTGATGATCAAGACGTTCGAATTCATGTTCTAGTTTACGTCGACGATTTGATAGTCACGGGTAGTTCTTTGGACGTCATCACTGAATTCAAACACTATATGAGTTCGCAATTTCGGATGAAGGATCTCGGTGTCTTGAAATATTTTTTGGGAATCGAGGTGGCTCGAAGTTCATCAGGGATATATCTATGTCAAAGGAAATACGTTCTTGACATCATATCTGAATCTGGTCTTCTTGGAGCCAAGCCAGTCTCTCATCCTATAGAACAAAATCATCAGTTGTCAACAGTTACGGGTGAGTCTCTCTCTGACCCTTCGCGATATCATCGTCTGGTTGGCAGACTCATCTATCTCGGCGTCACTCGTCCGGAATTATCTTATGCAATTCATTGCTTATCTCAATTCATGCACGATCCTAAGACAGAACATTGGGATGCAGCATTGCGTACTGTTCGATACTTGAAAGGTAATCCGGGACAAGGAATTTTACTCCGTTATGATTATGACCTTCGACTTACTGCTTGGTGCGATTCTGACTGGGCGGGATGCCCATTGACGCGTCGCTCACTGATATCATCATATTTTGCATCATTCTAGCATCCGTTTCCTTTAGGTTTCGAGTCATTTACATGTAGTTCATGATATCTCTTTAGCATTTTAGTCATTTTAGGAGTCTAGTGTGTCCACATTTAGTCCTAGAGAGTCCTTGCATGTTTTGGATCGCATTTCAGGTGCTAAAGAGGAGATTCGAGAACCGAGGAGAGGAGACGGAAACCGTACCGACGTCACTGGTCGGTATTGGTGCTCGGTATCAAAAGCAGAGGAGTTACACCGAGGTCACTGCTCGGTGTAACTGATCGATATAGCCCGACGGAGGAAAACAGCCACAATACCGACGTATAACACCGAGGAGTGACGTCGGTATCGAAGCTTCAGGGGATTGTACCGATGTCACTGCTCGGTGTCACTGCTCGATGCTGCCACATGAAGAAACCCGGGGGGAAAGTCCTTAATACCGAGCAACGATACCGAGGAGTGACCTCGGTATCCACTGAAGATCACCAGCCAAACATCTCCTCAATACCGACGTCACTGCTCGGTGCTCCTCGTCGGTGCACTAACCCAGGCTCAATACCGAGGTGTTACACCGAGCAGTGACCTCGGTATTGGCCAAACCAGAACTCTTTATCCATTTAAACCGGATCGGTACCCGGTTTGTTCCGGGTCGACCCGGTTTGTCACTATTCACTATTTAAGCCCAAAAACCTAATTTGGAGGGGCTAAGTCTTTTCTTAAGCAAAAACCCTCTCTAAGAGTGATTTGTAAGAGATTGATCCTTTTGATTTTATGCAATTTGAGTATTGTTTTCTTGATTGAATCCATATATCTTCTACTTTATAATCATCCAATCATCTTGATCATGAGTTTTAACACTTGTTTTCTTGGATTTGTTAAACCCATGATGATTAGTGAGTA
The DNA here is from genome assembly GCA_002933935.1 of Eutrema yunnanense. Lineage (NCBI taxonomy): Eukaryota > Viridiplantae > Streptophyta > Magnoliopsida > Brassicales > Brassicaceae > Eutrema > Eutrema yunnanense. The sequence continues at coordinate 342,914 of PKML01044079.1, read as the reverse complement.
GTTTTAAGGACCTTGGGATA
>PKML01044079.1:303281-319070 GCA_002933935.1 Eutrema yunnanense | reverse complement strand
TCAAACTTCTGAGGGATTAAGGTCATAGAAGCAGCACTCTCGACTCTTTTGCTCTTCGCCTTCTTCTTTGTTGCTTTAGCCTTCCTAACAACTTTCGCGGGGATGTTGGGCGGTTCAACCGAAACGTCTATGACAGTTGGGTCGTCAGGAGGTTCTTCCAAAAGATCAACTACCAATGTCTCTCTTGTGACAATAGTGAAGCACGAGACATGAGTGGGAGCACCTCTAGAGGGAATGGCATCATAGTAGACTTCTCCGTCAATGTAACAGAAAGAGAGTCTCTTATTAGGTGTATCTATGATCGCGCCAGCAGTAGCCATAAACGGTCGTCCCAGGAGCAAAGAAACCTCAGATCCTTCGCTCATCTCCACAACCTAAAAATTAGTGGGCACCAGACAATCTCCTACTTTAACATGCAAAGCATGGATAGTACCGTATGGAGGTGAGGTGGAGGAGTTCGCAAACGTGAGAAGCATTGTAGGGGGTCTTATATCAGCTTTCAATCGTTCAGCGATGTCCCGTGATATGACATTGACGCTAGACCCTGAGTCAACAAGAGACTCGTTGAATTCAATTCCAGAGATGGAGCATGGAACCGGGAATTTCCCTGGGTCTTCCCTCTGGGTCAACTGCCGCAGCGGTAGTGATGGACTTCTGGCCGTGATGAAGAGTGCTTCGATCTTTTTCAGAGTTTCTCTGCAATCCTTGAAGTGACTTAGCAGAGGCCAGCCCTCTAAAGCTTCTTCAAAAGTGAACGAGTGGGGAATCCTTCGTACCCTCTTCTCAAAGCCACGCAGCTGCTTTGGAGTGATGGGGGCTCGGAGGTGTTGAGGAATAGGATTCAGCTTCTTGGGCAAGCGAAGTCTGCCAACACTCATACGTGGCTCATTCGCATCATCTGGTCGGGTATCAATCGATACAGGGAGGGTATCGATCGATGCTGGGGTGGTGTTCAAATTTTCATCGTCAGATATATCATCAACCACAGGAAACTCCACAACAAGCTTATCCAGCATAGCTTTGCATATGGCATCCTCCCATTCCTTCTTTGTCATCTTAGGAGGCATATGATAAGGTATTTTGGGTTTGTACACCCTCTCCGTGACAATCTCAGCCTTCTTCTCGACATGCGTCTCAGTATCGATCGATACTGGATGAGTATCGATCGATACTCGGGATTTTGGATTCCATCGTGCAGGTGTCTGGACTGGTAACATCGATACTGGCTGGTATCGATCGATACTCGGGCGATTTCAGAATCCCAGTCGTCATCTTCAACAGCATCGTCGAAAATTCCTGCATCAAAACCCTTTTCTACTACTGCAGTGGCTTCTTTAGCACTTCCTATGGTGATTGCATTGACGTGTGCTCTTGGATTCTCTGTTTTCCCTGGAAGAAAACCTTCATGCCTTTTCAGAGTTGCTGCAGTCTGAGCAACCTGAGTTTCCAACTTCTTCTGGGAGAGATTGATGGCTTCAATTTTCCCATTCAGATCAATGTACAGAGAGTCAAACTTCCCATTGAAATCCCCCTGCAACTTCTCTTTTCCCCGAAGAAGTTGTTCCATCATGAATTCCATCTTATTTTCTGTGGGTTTTGGAGAAATGGGTTGGTACGAAGAGTTCCCATAGTGGCGAGTGTTGTTGTTGAAGTTTCGGTTGTTGTTGTACCCAAATTGCTGACCCTGAAATCCAGAACCACCAACGTAGTTAACATCCTCCACTTCATTTCCACCGATATTATCGACTCCATCAGCAAAGTGTACAGCCTTCTTCGACTTTCCAATCAGAATATCCAGCTTGGCTTGAACTTCAGCAATATGTGAACCATCAACTCCTCTGGCTAGCTTCTTTCGCTCGAAATCAGCATTCTTGGTGCTATTGCTAGACGCCAAGTTCTCAATCAGCACAACTGCATCATCTGGATACCTGGTGTTGAAGTTCCGATTACTCGCAGCATCCATACCCATCTGGTACCTCCAATCAACCCCTCTGTAGAAAATGCCCAGCAGCTGAGCTTGAGTGAACCCATGGTGCGGACAATCTCTCTGATAAGACTTGAAACGAATCCAAGCAGCTTTGAATGCCTCTGTCGGACCCTGAGCAAATTGAGAGATCTTGTTCCTGAGCTCCTCGGATCTCGCATCATCATAGAAGTTGTTCAGGAATGCATTCTTCGTCTCCTCCCATGTAGTTAGTGAACCAGGAGTCAACTCTTCAGCCAATAAGCAGCATCTCCACCAAGAGAGTATGGGAAAAGTTTGCAGAAAAGGTACTCATTGGGCACTCCATTGTATTTCATACCAGTGACCAAATCCTCGAACCTCTCGATATGATCCATGGGGTGCTCATGAGATAGGCCATGGAAAGGATTCTGACTTACAAGAGCGTAATACGAAGGTTTCAGCTCAAAGTCATTCCTCTGAAAAGTTGGGATGCGAACCGCAGCTCGATTGGCATAGAACTGATCAGGTCTGTTGTGCTCACCAAGTGTTCTACCTCGATCAACCCCAGCGTTCCCAACGTTGGCTCGCGCAGCTGGTGCGACAATCTGACCAACAACAGCAGGAGGGACAATGACGTTTCCAGCTTCATCAAGTCGCTGCCCTCTCTCATTGCACACTTGACCCTCTTGGTCTCTCAAGACTCCAACTTCATCAGCTCTTAATACCACTGGGTTGTTCATCCCTGATGTTTGCTTTGCCTTTCTGTTTGTGCGTTCCAAAAGTGCTAGCTGCTCCAATGACAGTTCAACTAGCTTAGTGCTTTTGCTCCTTCTGGTTTCACGATTAGGCATACACCTGAAAACAAGAGTCAAGCACGTAAGTAACCAAAAACACGTTGAGTATCGACCGACACTGGGTGGTATCGATCGATATCAACGAAAAAAGACGACGAGTATCGACCGATACTACGTAGTATCGATCGATACCGACGAACTTAGTCGAAATTCTCAGACTAAAATCTAATGGCGAATTGAGTCTCCGGCAACGGCGCCAAATTTGATATGCTCAAATTAATACCCTATTTAGATACTAAAGCAGTAGTTATAGTATAACTAGGGGTCGAACCACAAAGACTCACAGAGACGCACAATAGATTATATAGGTGAAATTTAAGCTAAGCAATTCAGATGTAATTGAAAGCAGTGCGTAAATTAAACAAGTTGTAATTCAATTGGGAGAAAGATAGGCTCAGGGTATTTCTCAGGAAATCAATGAATGCAGATAAACTAACTAATAGGATTCAGATTTAGCGCGGTTCTTGAACTCAAATCACTAAGATATAATTAATCAACTGTCGTTGCAAGAATTATCTAAATCTAAATCCTAGGAATTCTAAATCTTTTTGCGAATCCTAAAGTCTAAATCAGCTTTAATATCAAGTTTGATGTGTTCACAAATCAATTAAACCAAATCTCTTTGCGAATAATTAATTTGTTCACCTAAGGTTCTATCAGGTAATTAATCGCATTGTCGTGCCTAATCAATTATCCTAAGATCTAAGTTCCAGATTCGTCAACCTAGAATTAGCTTTGAACACAACCTAAGGTGAAGAACTAATTCAGATGGTGAATCATAATTAATTAATCAACCTAGCATTCAGAGAAAACCTTTATGAGAACCCTGAACCTAAAGTGGATCTACTCAGACATGGAGAATGAAACAATCAACATAACTGAATTAATCATCAAATAAATCAGAAAGAGTAACAAGAGGGCTCGAAATCTTCTCTCGGACGAAGGGAGTTTCAGACTTGTTTCCCTCACAAAGCTCTCTCTCCAAACAAAGTAAAATAAAGTGGCTGTAAAATCCCTATAAATAACATAAATCACGTTTTGGGGCTTCTTGTAAATATTAAAGACTTCTGGACCAAGTTGCAATTCTTCAACTCTTCATTAAAGTCGCGGGTCGTGTCTGCCTCGATGAGTGTCGATCGATACTAGGGGGTATCGATCGATGCTTGACGTGAAATCGGGTACTCAGCAACACGAACTTCAGCTTTGCTCCAAAATACTCCAGAAAGCTCCAATATCTCCAATTATGCTCCAAACATGCTAAAACCTATAAAAGACTCTAAAACACTACGAAATAATAGAAAGACTCTATAAAACGGACTTATATCATGGCCTAAAAGGGGTAAAAACCATGATATATCAAACGTTCTTCTCCTTTGGAAGTAGAGAGGATGGTGGTTCGAATCCACCCAGATTTGCACCGATTACTTGCTAGGGAAGAATGACTTATCTTGCCATTGCAATCACTTAATGATGATTTTTTTTTTTTAATCATATAGTTTCTTGAGATATGATTGTAATACTTGACAACTACATATCTATTGAAAATACTTTAAACTTGTGATTTAAGATGAAATGAAAGGTTAACTCCATAAAAAAATTATTTAATAAAATAAATCTACCATCATTACAATAAATTTACCATCAAACACAAAAAAAATCTCATACTTAGTATATTTGGGTGTCTGGTTTTTTTTTGTAAATCTGAGTTTTAGTTTATGGCAAAAATATCATTTTCATTTTGGAAAAAGGTCAAATGTCTACCACCAAACAATGTCAATAAATTTACCGTCAATAAAAGTCTACCACAACGTGAAATAATAAGTCTACCAACTGAAGGTTATCTGAGTAAATACCAAAAATTTACTAAATCTACCGTCATTACCAATAAATCTACCAAATAATTTTAAATCTACCGTCATTAATATTAAATATACCACGATAACAAAAAGAAGTCATCGAGATGTTAGACGTTTTTTTATATCTACCACCATTACAAAAAAATCTACCAAATATTTTTAAATCTACTGTCACTAATATTAAATCTACCACCGTTAGAAAACGAATACACCAAGATTTTACACGACTTTAAATCTACCGCCATTATAAATAAATCTACCAATCCAATAAAAATATACCGTTGCCAACACAAATCTACCGTCAAATAAATAAATCTACCGTCACAAAAAAATAATTCACACTGATTAACTCTACCACCAAAAGAAATAAGTATACCGTTTGGTTAGATTAATCTACCACCATTGTCAATAAATCTACCAAAAAAGTCAAATATTTACCGTTAGTCAACGGTTTGGTCGTAAAGTCTACCAACACAGAAACAAAACTACCATCAAAGACAATATATCTACCAAAAATAAATATATGTATCGCGTCGTTAAAAAAAGTCTACCAAAATTTAACAAATCTACCATCTTTCAAACAAATCTACCATCCATCAAACAAATTTACGGACCAAAATTTGAGTTGACCAACATCAAACTAGTCTACCGTCAAAGGGCTTCTTTTATTGTTCTTCTTGAGTCATTCTAATTTTACAATATGGTACTTTATGATCTTCTTTCGTTTATGAATAATACTTTATCAACTATAATAATAATTACTTTGTCAGTTTAACATATTTTGTTTCAAACATTTCTTATAGATTTATTAGTTTTCATACTATATATATATATATATATATATATATAATTTCACTAATTGTTGATTGTGGTCGGACTGTATCGAATCGGGTCAATCCACATACCCGGTGACCCGAAGGACTCTCTGGTTTGCTTACCGGGTCAGATTACAAAATATTAATTTAATGTATTACAATAAATTTTTATAACATAATTTCTTATGATTTAAGTTAAAATCAGAAAATTTAGCGGAATTTAAACAATTTCTTGATATTTCCAACTTAAAATCTTTAAAATCTAATATGATTTAATATTTTTCCAATATTTTTTGATTTATTATATTGTATACAAAATAATTCATGTTTTGCAATTTAATATTATTTATGGAAAAATATTTTTTAACATTATTTATTTTATAAATACATGTTTGGCAATTTTATAAATATTTTCTGATTTCTTCTTTAACATTATTTATTTTTAATATACTAAACCAAAAAAAATCTCGAAAATCTTTTATATGTTGTTTAATAAAATCTTTTTCATCCGCAAAAATTTCTGAATATATTATATTTAAATTTATATATTGTTCCAAATTCAGAATTATTTTTATTTTTATATATTTATATTTATAAAAACAAACTGAGATAATGTTAAAATAGTTTCCAAACTGATTTTTTAAAAAATATATGGAATATTTGGATGCAGATACTAAATGTGTGTATATTTTAATAGTATAAATTTGGCACATATTCTACAAAAATCCTTGTATCACAAATTGTTTTCAATACGTTTGAATTTTAAAATGTAACGTAAGACTTATTTTGTTATTTTCTCAAAAAGCAGACAATATAAGAAGAAGAAATGAGCGGTGGAGGCATTACACACCAAGTAAAAAATATCTCAAAAAAAAAAAAAAATGGGATTACTTAGAAGCAGACAAAATAGGAAGAATAAAAGATCCGTGGAGGAACACAAAACTGGGCAATCAAATGACAATCAAATAATCAATTAAGACACCTGAAAAATCTTAATCTACCTTATAAAGAGACAAAGGGCTCTCCATCCCGACACTTGCCTCCCTTATTAGTCAATTTTAAAAAAAAAACTTTTATATCGATATAAAAGTTTGAAACATATTTTTTTTTTGATTCGTTTTTTTCTTAATCGTCGATCTAACAGAAAATAAAATCACAATGTAATAAAATAACAATTTAACGAACAATATTATATCAATCACACATTGATATAGCAATTTCAACTGAAAATTCATAGAATAAAGAACATCTACAAAATCGAATCAAAACCTAAGACCAAACCCCCTTTGTTATCATCTTCAAGACTGAGATTCATACGCAAATAAAGAGACTTTTCCTGTAAAACTTGATTACCCGAGTCAATACAATCCAGAGTCGCACGAACCGCACATGACTCAGTGATTTTCCTCCGGATTAACGAGTCTCGCTTGGTGAAACGAATGAGGCGGGTCAGTGATTCGAGCCTTGACTCGTAAGACGACAATCGGGAAACGAGAGTGGAGATTAAAGATTGATATTGAGACTGAGAGTGTTCTTCAAGAGTCCGAGGACGTGATTCCTTAAGGCTCACATGGACAAAGTTTGAAATTAAGCTATGTAAGGCGTGATTGGGAATCATAGAAGGAGTTTCCGATAAGGGGAGCTTGGCTTGGTGATTGGACAAGTCCGATTGCCAGAATCAATCCACCGTTAGATAGAGACTCGATTGAAAGTATGACCTGATTGGATGATAAACGGGTCAAACATAATCTCGAGGGAGATCGGGCATCTGAAGTTGTTAGGCAACTCAAACGCCATTTCCACTTTAAAATCTTTTAGATTTTAGAAATGAGAAAGAGATAAGATTGAGATAAGAAAATTCATTGGAACAAAGAAAATGAAATTGGATTTGCTAGGATTTCGAAAGTGCACAGAGAAAAAGAGAAGGAAGACGAGATGAGAGGAGAGGAGAGAGAGATGAAGATGATGATTAATTTTTTTGTTTAGGGGTTGTAATCGGGTATTCTGGTGGGTGGGTAGTATTTAGGTTAATCGGTTATAATCGAGTTGTAATCGGTTTGATTTTGGTTTAGTTTCATGTTTATGTGGTTTTAAACTGAATTGGTAATCTGTAAACCGAAATTAATTGTGGTTTGTGTGTAATTTAGTTTCGAACTTTCATTTGGTGGATAAATAAGTTTTGAACTTCTAATTTATGGGGATATAAGTTTTAAACTTTCAAATCAAAAAAATCTAGGTCGAGGTCGAAACTTTATGGAGATCTGTTACTATGTAATACTTTTTTGGGGTGGGGGGGGAATAGGTTGTAAGATTTGGAAATAAATTATTTAAAATTAATCATCTTTTACCTTGCAACTGAAAGATAAAACTGGATATACTTTCAATTCCTGTTTATATAAGATGTTATACAAAAATATCAATCAAAAATATAAAGTAGTATACAATCATTTTTGTATAAAACTCTAACAGAAAGAAAAACCCGCGCGTATGTGCGGGTGTTCAGCTAGTCTCATAATATTTTACCGTTTTCTTAGTGAGAATCTCTCTTTAATTGTCATTTGGCACACATTCTACAAAATTCCATGTGTCACAAATTGTTTTCAATACGTTTGAATTTTAAAATGTAACGTAAGACTTATTTTGTTATTTTCTCAAAAAGCAGACAATATAAGAAGAAGAAATGAGCGGTGGAGGCATTTACACACCAAAATGGGAGAGAGAGAGGAGGTGAAACTATTGGGAGTATGGTACAGTCCCTTCGCCATAAGACCAAAGATCGCTCTTCGTCTCAAATCGGTCGATTATGATTACTTTGAAGAAGATCTGTTCGGATCCAAGAGTGAGCTTCTTCTAAAATCAAACCCGGTTCACAAGAAAGTCCCAGTTCTCATCCACAATAATAAACCGGTTTCTGAGTCTCTCAACATCGTTGAGTACATCGATGAGACGTGGAACTCATCTGGACCATCCATTCTTCCTTCACATCCTCATGATCGCGCTCAAGCTCGCTTCTGGTCTGCATACGTTGATAACAAGGTCTGCTTTTTTCATCTTTTGTCTGAGAAATTTTAATTTGTGATAATAAGTGTGATAAGATCCTAGAAGGATCAAATCACAAGAACAGAAAGGAAGGAGGGATAGACGAAGAGTTTAGATGAGAAGAGAAGATAGAGAGGAAGAAGGTTCTGGAATTAATCCTTTTGATAATGATCGTAATCGATAATGTCGACAATGGAGTTTCACGGTTACATATAGCAGAAGGAAATATGCATAAAACGTAAAAGGCCGTAAGCCAACTAGCATAAGAGTCCAATGGCCCAAATAGGCCCATTCTCTCAATCTTGGATCGTATCAAAGTGGTTTGTGCATGCGATGAATTTTTAATGTTCTTAGAGGGATACTAATTAGATCTGCCTCTGTGAGTGACAAAAAAGTTATTGCTTATTGCATATATATATAGCTATATATATATATATATTGCTTATTGCATATATATATAGCTATAGATTGTTGAAATTAAATGGACCATGCAATGTCAATTGTGAACAATTCGGCTTGAAATAATTGAAACCTAACCAAATTAGCGGTGGTCTAGTGGTAGTACAAGACGGTTGTTTCTTTTGTGCTCTGGATTCGAATCCCTTTTTGAACAAATGATTATTCTTTAAATCGGAATATCTAAAGTATGATTCCCACGGTTTAACAAAAAAAAAAATGGAACCTAATCCCGTTTTTCTTGTCGCAGATTGCTGATTATATTATATATTTATAAAGTTAAAAAAAATGAACTTTTTTATCACCCAAAATATATAGATGTATGTTTAAAACTAGTCCGAAACCATTAAGCTAGCGTGGAAATAATCATCATTTATTAAGAAGAAAAAACCATTAAGCTTGGTTTGTTTAAGATTTAGGACAAAATCCTATGACACAATTCTCACTAGACTTTCCTTTTTAAAAATACAGTGGTTTCCGGCTTTGAGAGCGGCTGCGATCACGAAATCGGAAGTCGCAAAAGCGAAAGGCATGGAAGAAGTGGAAGAAGGGTTATTGCGTCTCGAGGAAGCGTTTATTGCTCTAAGCGAAGGGAAACCGTTTTTTGGCGGTGAAACGATCGGGTTTATGGACATTTGCCTCGGAAGCTTTTTGGTTGTCATGAAAGCTAGAGAGAAGCTTAAAGGAGAAAAACTTTTAGACGGATCAAAAATTCCTTCTCTTTGTAAGTGGGCAGAGGAGTTCTTGTCTGATGAAACGGTGAAGAATGTGGTACCGGATATCGATAAAGTCGCAGAGTTTCTAGGAGAGCTTGAGGTTAAAGCTCAATCTGCGTCTTCGAGATCTTGAGATCATCGTAGAAATGTATTTGCAATGCAAGTTTGTAATGTAAGTGTGATTATAAGTTGAACTTCGAAGTGTTGTGTTAAATGTATGGACTATTTCCATTGTATGTTTATGAATAATGCTTTCAATAAAAAAAAAAAAAAAAAGGTAGATTAGTCGTCCCAAGGCCAAAATCGACAATTAAACTAGTTATCATCTTGAGCAAATTTAATTTCTCTGTTTTAATATTGGACCCACTGATAACTAGTTTAATTGTCCCTGCATCTGCCCCTGCTAATAAGTCAAAATTAAATAAAATTGAATTTTACAAACAATATCGAATAAACTATCATTTTTAGGGGGTCATAGATCGCACGGAAATGTTTTTTTTTTTAATGAAAAACATAATAACTACTCTTTCTGTTTCACAACGAATGCACCGGAAAACGAAAAGGATGAGCTCGTGGAAACAAAGAGAAACGAAAAATGAAGAGAAGATCGACAATTTTTTGTGAGAATCCGGTGAATCACGATAGGAGAAGATGAAACGGAAAACGATTAGAGAAAAAGAGATTTTTTGTGTGCTTTGATACTATATTACCAAAATAATCTCAATCTCATTAATTGATAAAGACTATACTGTTCATTTGAGATTAGAGCATGATCAACGCTGGTTTTTAAAGAGTCTTTTAGAATATTTTAATATTAAAATGTTTTGGTTACATGCAGAGAATGAGACAACCGTCTCTTATTTAGACAACGGAAGAGACATTTTCTTATCAATGTTCACCATTTTAATATTAATAAAACATATAAGAGACCCATTTTGGGTTTTACCGTTAATCATGGTCTAAGGGTACCCTTTTAATCTTAAATTAATATAATCTCAAACAAAATAATCTCAATCTCATACAATGCTATTAACTTAAAAACTATGTTATATGTGTTAATACCGATGATACTGTTCACCAACCGCTGCTGACACTGTTCATCCAAAGTCGACGATACTATTCATCATCGGAGAATGTAATATTCGATACTTGTTATGTTAACACGCTAACAAAAATGTATGGTACTTGTTAACATGCTAACAATAATATGTGATACTTGTAACGTGTTAACAAAGTATGTTAACGTATTAACAATAATATATATGATACTTGTAACGTGCTAATAATAATATATGAGACTTGTTATTATTGTTAGCACGCTAACAAGTATCAGATAGCACGTTAACAAATACTATATATTATTGTTAAGACGTTAATAAATATCATATATATTTGTTAACACGTTAACAAATATCACATATTATTGTTATCACGCTAACATACTATGTTAACACATTACAATATCATATATTATTGTTAACACGCAACAAGTATCATATATTATTGTTAACACGTTAACATTAATATATGATATTTTTGTTAGCATGTTAATAAATATCAAATATTATTATTAACATGCTAAAATGTACCGGATATTATGTTTTCCGATGATAAATAGTGTCGGTGACTTTGAATGAAAAACAGTGTCGGCGGACGGTTGATAAACAGTGTCGTCGGTGATATAACACAATTTACATGGTAATAGCATTAAAAGTAATAAATAAAAAAATAAGGTCATTTTGGTCTTAAATTTTTTCTTTTCCCTATTAAACTAATTTCAAATTATCCATTATTATATAACTAATTATTTGGTTATCCATTCATATACACCTGAAAGACACAATTTATTTAGTTCAAAATTCAAAAAAAGAAAGATATGAAAGCGAGTAATTAAGAATATTAAATACCCTTCCTTTTTTTTTGTAAAGACAAGGTCCCAAGAAGACCCATCTATATACACACATTCACACCATCTTCAACCTCTCGTCTCTCTTAATGGAGTTTTTTCAGAAGGCGAAAGCTGTTCGTTTACGGAGCCACCACGACAAATACCTAATCGCCGACGAAGATGAAGAATCCGTCACTCAAGACCGTAACGGCTCAGCAGGAGCAGCAAAATGGACCGTCGAGCAAGTCCCCGGCTCCTCCAATCTCATCCGCCTCAAAAGCGCTTACGGCAAATACTTGACGGCGTCAAACAAACCGTTTCTCCTCGGAGCCACTGGAAAAAAAGTTCTGCAGTCTATACCGAGCCGACTCGACTCGTCTCTCGCTTGGGAACCGATCAGAGACGCTGCTCTTATCAAGCTCAAGACTCGTTACGGTCACTTCCTTCGTGGTAACGGTGGTTTACCTCCGTGGAGAAACTCCGTCACTCACGATATTCCTCATAGATCCGCGTCTCACGATATTCTTTGGCACGTCGACGTCGTCGAGATTCTCACCGATCAACAACACCACCAACAACAGCCTCCGTCTCCGCTTCACCATTCCGATTCACTCGATTTCGAACCTGGATCTCCTTCTTCCAGATCTAACCGTTTCTTCAGACAAGAGGTGAGTTCTCGAATTGACGAGTCGTTGACTTGATGTTTTGTCTGTGTTTGTTCGTTGACTTGATGTTTTGTCTGTGTTTGTGGCAGTCGACGGATTCAGTGGCGGTTGGATCGCCGCAGAAATCGGAAGGGAGAGTGATATACTACCACGTGGGGGACGATGACGGCGAAGATGAAAATGATTCCGCTGAGGTAAACTCGTTTACTTTTAAAGGCAATGGCGTTGAAGAGCTGACTAAGAGATTGAAAGAAGAGAGCAATGTCGAAGATGTTATCGTTTGCACTCGTAGTCCTTTGAACGGGAAGCTTTTCCCGCTGCGTCTTCGACTTCCGCCGAACAATGCCGACATGACCGTCGTCTTAGTCCCAATTTCATCGAAAAGTTAGTTTCTTTTTGTCCCAAATTCAAGTAAAAATCATTGCTTTGACACTGATACTAAAGGTTGTTACTCTGTTTTCTTCGATGTAACAGTAGCAGAAGAGTTCATCAAGTGAGAGATGTATATGTTTGAAGCTAAGCCGTGAAGTGAAGGCTATGGCTGCAAATGATTTGTTGTTAGTTCAACTATAAGAATTGATTGTCTTAGTGATGCTGCTTGATTAATACAAACTTGGTTGCAACGGGTAGCGATTCTCGCTGCCTATTATATCGTTTTTTTCTCCATTTTATGCGCAATCTTGTTTCAATTGCTCTGCGACTAGTTGTTGCTACCAATAGTCTGAACAAGAGCAGGATCCGTCTTTGAAGAGATGGAACCGAATACGATCTCTCACGATGATCTCAGTGTTGAATACTTTTGAGATCAGTTTAGTAACCTCGTGGCAATCGCTGCAGACGCGTAGATTCTTGAATATACGGATTGGAGAGTGAGGTGGCAAGTTTATCAGACCAAAAGCAATAGCAAGTCTCTCACTGTGCAGCCTGAGGGAATACTCTTTGCTACCATCGTCGGTTGCATCCACTAAAGGTGCTTGAGAGCGATCAGGTAAATAACCATCCGATCTCAGCTTGTCGTCAATCACTTTCAACTGTTGGTATATCTGTTTCGTCTGAGTGTGTGATGTGTCTCCTGCGAAAAACTCATGGGCAATGCCATTTACCTCAATGGAACTGCATCCGGGTTCTTTTCTGACTCCATGTTCAGTCATTAGTTTTCTGACAGTTCCAACATCGTTCCACCGGCTTGCTGATGCATAAACCCTAGACAACAGAACATATGCCCCACTGCAGCTACCGCTGGAGCTTTGGTTATCTTCCCTTGTTTCAATGATATGTCTAGCAATTTCTTCACTTAGCTCCAAACTAGCACCCTTCTTGCAACAAGCATCAAGGAGACTTCTCCATATCACTGCATCAGGTTTAATGGGCATGCTCATCACCATGTCAATAGCTTCGGTAATGTAGCCTGCACGGGCAACAAGATCGATGATGCAACCGTAATGCTCCAGTGCAGGCTCGATGCCATAATCTCTGACCATCATGTCAAAATACTGGCGCCCTTTGTTTACCATGCCTCGGTGGTTGCAGGCAATGAGGAGGGCAACAAACGTGACTGAGTTCGGTTTAACTGTCTCGCCATTTTTCACCATGCGGTCGAAGCAATCCTGAGCTTCCTCAGCCCTTCCGTGTGTAGCAAACCCTAGAATCATTGCGTTCCATGAAGCTAAATCGCGTTTTTGCATCCCGTGGAACACCTGCTCTGCCATTTTCAACAACCCGCATTTGCAATACATTTCAATCAAGGAGTTCTTGATCAAAACATCCATAGCAACATGGACATCGCATTTTCGCAACAGAAACGCATGTGCCCAAGTACCTAGTGAAAAAGATCCGAGACCGGCACACGCACTCAAAACACTCTGCATCGTATAACCATCTGGTTCGAACGATTTCTGAATCTGCCTAAACAGCTCTAACGCGGAATCATACTCCCCGACCCGAACCAGAGCATCAATCATCGAATTCCACGAAACCAGACTTCTCTCAGGCATTTCATCAAACACCTTCCGTGCTAAATCCAAACGTCCACAAGACCCATACAAATGGATCAAACCGTTGTTCACATACACATCCCCACTAAGCCCGTGTTTCACAATCTGACAATGAACCTGTTTCCCTTCCGATAAACCGAAGATATAAGCGCAAGCTTTCAAGACAAACGGAAACGTGTGTTTATCCGGCGCGGATTTTCCTCTCTCTAACATTTTCCGGTAAAGAAGAAACGCTTCTTCTTTCCTAGAAACGTCATGTGCGCATGCTCTGATGAGTGTGTTCCACATGAAGGAGCTATGGTTTTCTTGTTGGATCGAATCAAAGACCCGGAACGCGTAGTTGACGTCGGAGAAGGAGGAAGAAAGCTGGAGGATTCTGCCGTAGAGAAAGAGAGTGGCGGTTTCGTCAGGGAGAGTCGTACGGAGAGTGAAGGCGTGGAGTTGCTTGAGCTGAGACATGCTTGTGCATGTTTCAGACAAGGAGAGAATATGTCGGTGATGGTTACCGGCGGAGGAGAATGAGGGAGCTCCGGTAGAGGTGGGAGTTGCAGTTGGGACATGAGGAGACAATGGGTGGAGTAGAAGTCTGATAGACATTATTGGATAAACGAGTTCGTTGTTGGAGTGAAACGATAAATTGTACCATTTTTTTATTAGGGTCTGGACAAAACTAAACCGAACCGAATTATGAGATTTGGTTCGGTTTCAGATAATCATAAATATACTATTAATGGTTCTTTTAAAAAAAACATTTTGGATATTCGAATGGAAATGGGAACGAACCAAAAACCGAATAGATATCCGAAATATTATAAATATAATTATGTACTCAAAAATATTATTTATATTTAAATTTGAAATAACCAAAATATCCAAAATATATGAATGTTTTTAGTTATATTTGTCAAAATTAAACTTTTTTTTTCGCAAAATTGAACCAAATTTTATTAAAATTCTGAAATAACCAAAATATCCAAAATATCAAAAAATATTACATGAACCAACCCAAATCAAGAATACCGTATCCGAATTTTTCTCGGTTGCTATGCGGATCCTAAAAATATTACATAAATAGCCCTATCAGAACTATCTGAAATATGAAAAATCAAACCGAACCGAACCACATACTCGAATGCCTATGCCATAAACTTTTTCTTGTTCGCTCCTTCTATATTTCTTCGTCGTTATTAACTAGTTTTGATGTAATTGTTATTTAGTCATCCTATTTTATATATTTACTAGATTAGTGCCCGCATATATGCAGATTTATAATTTAATATTTTATAACCCTTTATTAACTTTGGTTTTTAGGATCAATTTACTTTTTTTTTTTTTTTTAGTAATTTTACCTTTTAAGATTAAGAATCGATTATACACTTATCTTTCTATTGCTAATATTATGTGTTAAAAAATAATTATAATTTTTTTTGGAAATTTCTTTTATACATGTCAGAATCTTATCGATTGACTTGACACGTATCGCGATCATGTGAGTTATTAACTTTAAAAATTAAACTTTATATAATAAGATAATCAAAAATGTCAAAAAAAAAAAAAAAAA
>PKML01044079.1:253126-303203 GCA_002933935.1 Eutrema yunnanense | reverse complement strand
TTTTTTTTTTTAATAAATTGAACATGTTGTCAAACAATTATTAAACATGTTGCCAAACATTTAAACATATTTGAATCAATAACACTTAAATTATTTTTTATTTCTCATTTCACATTTTATATATAACAAAAATTAATTTACAAAAAACTATATTATGCGCGGGTGCACGGATTAAAATCTAGTTATTAGTTGAAATCTCGAACAATATCACACAAAAAAGCTAAGTCTAAAAAATTGTGTTAAAACAAAAAACAAGTGAAAGGATATCTGAAAAAACCAATTAGAACAATATCCTAAAGGACACAAGTGGAAGACAATATCTGAGAGAAATAAGTAGAACAATTCTCAACAAAAACAAATGGAACACAATTTCAGAAAGAAAAAAAAAACATTTTCTCGTTCACATCTAAGCTGCAATCCTCAAGTTGGTAATCTATAGTGAACGTGAAATCTCGGTAGCCCACCATCTCCTTTTCAAGTTCAGCAGTGGTGGCCAGTGGTGGATCCAGAAGTATTTTTTATCGGATGCATAATATAACATGGATAAATACTATAAGAAAACAACTAAAAAATGTATAAATATATGGTGTCACTTAAGAATTTAAACTAACGTTACCGGGGTCAAATGTAGGAAAAACAATCATATATACCATCAATTATGTATTTTCTTAAACCAAAACTACGTAATTAAAAAAAAATAAGGTGTCATATGACACCCCATCCCTTTACGTAAGTTCGCCCCTGGTGGTGGCTGTCAAAACCCTACATGGTGCGGCACGTCTCACATCGGGCCTCACAATAGATATATGCTCGATCATGTCAACAACCTTATCAATCATATGGACTAACCTAGCTCTAACAGGAGTCTGCGTGATTAGCCAGACCACGTTGGTAACTCCGGATCCTGAAATGCTATTAACAAGTTATAGCATTTCAGTGCGCAAAAAGGACAACTTAGAGTAGGCATGACCAAAATGGAACCGTAACCATATTTCGGACCGTAACCGTACCGTTTTCGAACCGTAACCAGACTGTAACCGTGTCAGACGGTTAAAAACTGTAACCTTTAACCGTAAAAATATATTAGTTATGGTTAAAAAAATTATTAACCGTAACCGTTAATTAACCGTAACCGTATCAAAACCGTTGGTTAATTGCAAGGTTAAACCGTAAATTTTTAACCGTAACCATTTTAAAAATAAAATTATATATACTAATAATTATAATTAGTTCTGTAAAATTAAAAATTCAAAGAAAATTATATATAATCAATTTACCAATGGCAAATGCAAATCTAACAAATAGAAATATTAATTAAAACTTAAACGTGCTAGACTAATTAATATTTTTCTAACAAATATAAAAAATATTTTAACAAAACAGTTTTATGAAGAAATATACTCCCTATGTTTCACAATGTTTGATTTTCTGAATATTTGGGAAGCAAACAAAAAATTTCAAATTTAAAGTTCACATATACAAAGAAAACAAAAAATAGAGCTAAATCTCATAATGGAGCTAAATAAAAAAACTGTAAACATAGTGGTCATCGTCATTCGTCAAAATTGATAATTTTTATTTATTATTATTTTAGTTTATAAAGTTTATAATTATTTAATTATAAATCATGATATTAATCATTTATTGTCATCAGGTAACCGTAACCGTATCTAACCGTAACCGTATTAACCGAACTCGTATTTAACCGTATATTAAACGGTTAAGGTTAATGTTAAAAAAAATTCTAATCGTAACCGATGGTTAAATAACCTTAACCGCATTAACCGTAACTGTGGTCATGCTTAACTTAGAGTCGAAGTGAATATGCATTGTCAGGTTGTAACAGCAATGCATATGAATCCATTTGTTGAAAAAAGCAATTTCGCGAAGCATATTACAAGAAAACATAAACTGAATGGATATCTGAAATAATATGCTTACTATGGTGGTGATTCACGTTTGGTTTTAATGTCAACTTTTGGTTACTTATAACATTTGTCAATGCGATGGTTCTGATGAGAAGTCTCCAAAGGCTTTTCTGGACATTTGCATACTGGGTGACCTCCAAATTTAATACATTTGTTAGTGGATTTTGATCAAGCAAATGAATAAACTAAACATTTTACCTTTATTCATAATAACTTGAACAACACAATGGGAAAAGTGGTGGCCACTGGGCTTCAATTTTGGGCTTAGCCGACTTGTGGCCCACCGACCACAAAGAATATCGATATAATTGTTTGAAATTGAATAAGGTTTTCTCCATTAATGTAATCAAAGAAAGAGACACATTCTGCTTGTCATGTTCTACCTTACACGCACTCCACTCTCTCTTCGTCTCCTTCCTCACGCCTTCTCTTCATTCTTCTTCTTCTTATTCTCCTTACTTTCTCCTTCTCAAAATCTCCCAGTAAATTTTCTCCGATTGGTTGAAAAAGATTTCGAAATCAATGGGAGTTGATTACTACAATGTACTAAACGTGAATCCAACCGCAAGCGAAGATGATCTCAAGAAATCTTACCGGAGACTAGCGATGAAATGGCATCCCGACAAAAACCCTACGAGCAAGAAAGAAGCGGAGGCTAAATTCAAACAGATCTCCGAAGCTTACGACGTCTTAAGCGATCCTCACAAGCGTCAGATCTACGATCGATACGGTGAGGACGGGCTTAAGTCTTCCGATTTCTCCACGGCGGGAGAGACGGCGGCTCAGCAGCGGAGTTACTCCTCCAACAACAACGACGCTGGGTTCCGGTACTATCCACGAGACGCCGAGGATATTTTCGCCGAGTTTTTCGGCGCATCGGGGGAAGTATTCGGCGGAGGAGGGAGCAGCGGCGGCGGGAGGAGGAACGGTGAAAACGGAGGAGGCAGATACAGAAGCGCGGATGCGGGAAGTCAGACGAATAGGAAAACGCCGCCGGCGAATAGGAAAGCTCCGGCGATCGAAAGCAAATTGGCTTGTAGTCTTGAGGAATTGTACAAAGGTGGGAGGAGAAAGATGCGAATTTCACGCGTTGTTCCCGATGGTTTTGGGTTAGTACACTCCATAGCTCTCTCTCTCCTTATGATCTCGATGAAATGCCATTTTCAATTTCAGCTTCGTCGTTGATTCTTAGTTCTTTGATTTGGTAAACTTTCTGGGAAGAGAATGAAATTGAAACGTTTGATCCAAATGGTTATGTTAGTCAATTTTGCGTTTTTCTTGTGTGATCTTCCATAGAAGTTTCTTGTTGCTCTGTTTTGAGAATGAAATTGGGAATCAAGATGAAACACTCATGTTGATTTTGTTAGATGATCTTTCTTGTTGCTATACGTTTGATTTTGCATAGCTGAGTTGCTTTGGATTTTGATTGCGTCATCTCTAACCATGCCTTTGATTGCAGAAAGCCAAAGCCAGTCGAAGAGATCTTGAAGATAGACATAACACCAGGATGGAAGAAAGGAACAAAGATAACATTCCCGGAGAAAGGAAACCACGAGCCAGGCGTCACTCCCGCGGATCTCATCTTTGTTGTTGATGAGAAACCGCATTCGGTCTACAAAAGAGACGGAAACGATCTGATCGTAGACAAGAAGATCTCGCTTTTGGAGGCTCTAACAGGGCTCACTCTTAGCCTAACAACACTAGATGGGAGGAACCTGACTATCCCGGTTTTGGATATCGTTAAACCGGGACGGGAGATTGTGATCCCTAACGAAGGAATGCCCATCTCTAAAGAACTTTCCAAGAGAGGAGATCTCAGAATCAACTTTGACATCTGTTTCCCCTCGAGGCTAACGCCGGAACAGAAGACAGATCTTAAGAGAGTTCTTGGTGGAAGCGGAATTGACAACTAGTTTCAAGCAAGTTCTTGAACTCGAGAGCCAATTCAGTGTACATACATATACAATGTGTTACAAAACCTTACGAATAAAGAGTTCAAGGTGAAACAGATCGGATCTTTTTCGGTCTTGATCTCATCTGTTGATGGATAACTTTTGGCCAGGAAAGCTCTCTTCGATGTCGTCGAATATATTCGGACTCTGATTCCGTTAACTTTGGACTATTTAAGTTTTTAACAAGCCATTCGAAAATGTTCTGTAACTTTTGGTGTTTCCATTTACTGTATTCACATATATTCGACATGGGACTCGTTGATGGTATAGTTTTTTTTAGGTAACATTTTCACATAAGCAGTTTGTAAAATGGTTAAAACATTTTGGGTGTTTTGCAAATTTTAACACTTTATTTAAGTTTTATTAGTTTTTTTAACATTTTTCCAAAGTGTTATTAGAAATTAGCACTTTTTGTAATGTACATGACAATTTAGCCTATATACAGTTGAGCGTGTACGCTTGTGGACGGTACACGGGAAGACAAATGGGGGTATTTTTGTCATTTGCCCATTAAAAGACAAAAATAAACGGTAAAAAAATCTAAAGTGCTAAAAACTAATGAAACTTAAATAAAGTGCCTATTTTTGCAAATATGTCAAAATTTTATGAGATTCTTCGACATGAAGATGATCTTTTGACAGACGAAATTGTTAGAAATTTTAATAGTTTTTAGAAAGTGTTACAAAATAAGCGACAACAACGAGTGCCATTATTCATTTTTTCACCTAAATACAACTTAAGAGAACTATATATATACTTAATTAGATGTACGGTCACTTGTTCTAACTTTCGTTAGCAAGTTGGCACTTTTTTAAAGTGTCGTAGAAATTAAGTAGCACTTTTTAAAAACTCATGTACCGTCCATTATCGTACACGTATCTTATTGTTACATCGTGTACTGTCCATTATCGTTACACGTTATACTATTCAGGGGCATTTTTGGGTTGAACAGTAGTCAAAAATGCTATTTTCTATTACATTTTCAAAAAGTGCTAATATGCACCTAACAAAAGTTAGAATAAGTTACCGTGGGTGCAAAAGCCCCAACTATATATATATTATGTTGATAAGAATATTTGGTTAGTTGTTTTCGTGTTGAAACTAACTAAATCCTAAGTTATGCCTCAAGAGTGTCCAAACAATTTTTTTATTCATAAAAAGTCAGCTTCAAACGATGAAACACACACACGAACAATCAAAGAGTAGAATCTTTTGTTCTTTGAAGAAAAAACAAAAAAACTTAAATCCTATGTTTTTCAATCTTGTACACAAGTTCATCAGGTTTGGCTCCAACAACCCTATCAATCTCTTCTCCTCTCTTCACAAAAACAAAAGCTGGAAGTGTATTTGCTCTATATGTCCCAGCCACATCCTGCAGTACATACCAAATAGCTTAGTCTTGAGACGTAAAAATTCATGGTTTCAGTTACAATAAAGCCGTAAATTATTATTCCTCAAGTAAAAGAAATGAGAGTAATTACCATGAGTCTATCCACATCAACCCTTGCGAAAACAGCTTCTGGATACCTTGAAACGATCTCCTTAACTCTAGGTTCCATAGCTTTACAAGGTCCACACCATGCAGCTATGAAGTCAATCACTAGCTTCAAAACCACCAAATTTTTTTCAGTAAGATTAGGAAAAAACCAATTCAATAACATTTGAACAAGATTAAACACTGATATGAACAATATTTGTATAAGATTCACTACAAACAATTTGGATGCGGAGATTAGTTTTGTTGAGGAATTGAAATACATTAAATGCAGTTTTTTTCTAGTTCTAATGGAACGATTTTAAAATGCGTTTTTTCTTATAAATGTATACCAACTTATTTGAGCCTTTCATGGAATCAAAGAGAGATCTCCATTGTCTTCTTGATTCGATTTCCACAACCAAACCATTCTTGGTTTCCATCGATGAAGGAACATCATGCACTGATGAAACATTTGAACCCATTATCTTACTCTTTCGAATGTTTAGTATATAGATATGATTTACACTTATTTGCTTGTGACTAATATGAAAAGAAGTGAGAGATATGGAGGAGCTTTATATAGATTTTAGTCGGAATAGTTTATTGATTACAACAAATAAATAATTCTAATGGAATATGATTCAATTTGCAATCTTTCGCTAGCCGTTGGTTTTTTTTTTTTTTTCAAGAATATGGAGCTTATCCCAATTGAATTTCNGTGAAAATCACAAATATAGCACCAATTTTGACAATATTAGCATAAATTTAATATAAAAATGACTTATAATCATTTTCTAATGGGAAAAAACTAAACCCTAAATTGGAAATAGTGAACCCAAACATAATGTTTAATTCTATTTTAAATTTATTTTTGATAAATAAGTATTTTTAAATAATTAGTAGTGCTATTTTTGGTATTTTAAATTTAGAGTGCTAGTTTTGGAACAAAAAATAATTTTTGTGCTATTTGAGGGTATTTCTCTAAAAACTAACATAAAGGAATTAGAATAACACTAGAAAAGAAAAAGGTGAGAAGGACGATGCAGCTCAATGTAATGTTACTTGGCGTGGAAGAATATTGGTTTGTGTTTGTGTTAAGGATCGGAGCTGTCATCAACTCTTCCCCAAGGTTTTTTTTTATTCCATTTTGGTACCTTAAGAACGTATAAAATAAGAATAAGAAGTGAAAATGATTTTGAGATTTTAGCAAAAAAGAAAAGAAAAGTTGAAGATTATAATTTATTCGATATTGAGGAGACATGCACGTAACATTGTCTTTAACATTTTTCCCATGAACTTTCACGTCATTCTATCATAGGGAACTCAAAACTATTCTAATTCTCAAAGAACTAGAAATGACGATTCAAAAAATTCAGCTCGGTGAAGATCGAATATCTTAAATTTTGGAGCATTTGACTCCGTCAGATGGGACTTTGTGCTAAGTGTGCTCCAGGCTTATAGTGTCCCATCAGTCTTCGTTTTTTGGATAAAGGCTTGTATCTGTTCTCCTTCCTTCTCCGTGAGTATTAATGGAGTCACATCGGGTTACTTTAAAAGTAAGTCAGGTCTCAGGCAAGGTGATCCCCTGTCCCCCACCCTTTTTGTGATGATAATGAACATCCTCACCTTGATGTTGAATAAGGCTGCCGAGGGTGGAGTTTTTGGTTACCATCCTGGTTGTGAAGAGCATAAGCTCACTCATCTCTGTTTCGCGGATGATCTGCTTATCTTCTTAGATGGGACTGAGCAGTCCTTGGATGGAGTCCTAGCGGTCCTCTCGCTGTTTGAAAGAATTTCTGGGCTAGCAGTAAACATCGAAAAAACCTCCATGTTCTGTTTTGGTGTTTCTGATGAGGCACTAAGCCGAATTCTTTCTTCAAACAGGCTAGGGCCGTCAAACCTTCCAGTGCGTTACCTAGGGCTTCCCCTGTGCTCCAAGAGGCTTTCCATCTCAGACTGTGACCCCCTCATCTCTCAGATTAAGAACAAGATTAACAGCTGGTCTACAAGACATCTTAGCATGGCAGGAAGATTACAACTTATTGCCTCTGTCATCTCGGGGATAACGAGCTTCTGGTGTTCAGCTTTCATATTACCTCAGAGGGTTATAAAGATGATAAACAGCCTTTCCTCTTCCTTTCTCTGGCATGGTTCTCCAGACAATCCTGGTGGGGCTAGAGTATCATGGCAAGATATCTCACTGCCAAAATCTGAAGGCGGGTTAGGGATCCGTAACCTCTCTTCCTGGAATAATGCTTGTGGTTTAAAACTCATATGGATGCTCTTCTTCAGAGGGGGTTCCATTTGGGTTGCTTGGATTAGGCGTTCATACCTCTCAAATGCTAGCTTCTGGTCCCTAAATGCAAGAAACCAGAAATTTTCCTGGTTGCTTAGAAGACTTATGAGGCTGAGGACAATAGCGATGAAATTCCTTAGCATTGAAATTGGCAATGGAGAAGATACTTATTTTTGGTGGGATCCTTGGACCCCCTTTGGTTCTCTCATCAGTTTCTTGGGGGAGCAAGGACCGTCTCGTTTGGGAATCCCTCTGGACGCTTTGGTCAACGATACTATTTCGCTTGAGGGCTGGAGACTCCCGCCAGCAAGATCAGAAACCTAGATTCAGCTCTATTCTTTCATCACTCAAATCAGTCCAACTAATTGCAGCGATTGATATGCTCAAATTAATACCCTAACAGTACTAAAGCAGTAGTTGTAATATAGTTAGGGGTCGAACACAAAGACTCACAGAAATCACACAATAGATTGTATAGTATCGAATTAAGCTAAGCAATTCAGATGTAATCGAAAGCAGTGCAGAAATTAAAAGAGTTGTAATTCAATTGGAGAAATATAGGCTTTGGGTATTTCTCAGGAAATCAATGAATGCAGCTAAATTAACTAACATGATTCAGATTACGCACGGTTCTTGAACTCAAATCACTAAAATATAGCTAACCAACTCTCGTTGCGAAAACTATCTAAATCTAAATCCTAGGAATTCCAAATCTCTTTGCGAATCCTAAAGTCTAAATCAGCTTTAAAGTTCAGGTTTGATATGTTCACAAATCAATTAAACCAAATCTCTTTGCGAATAATCAATTTGCTCACCTAAGGTTCTATCAGGTAATCAATCGCACTGTCGTGCCTAATCAATTATCCTAAGATCTAAGTTCCAGATTCGTCAACCTAGAATTAGCTTTCAGAACAACTTAAGGCGAAGAACTAATTCAGATGGTGAATCCTAATAACTAATCAACCTAGCATTCAAAGATAACCCTTATGAGAACCCTGAACCTAAAGTGGATCTACTCAGACATGGAGATTGAAAGCAACATGATTGAATAAATCATCAAAGAAATCAATAAAAACAGGAGTTTAGAGTTGTCTCTCCAAAAACCAAAAGTAGAATCAAAGTATAGAAAATAAATCATAGCCAACAAAGTGGTTGTAAAAATCCTATAAATAACCTAAATCAGGTGTTGGGGCTTCTTGTAATTATTA
This sequence comes from Eutrema yunnanense, assembly GCA_002933935.1. Lineage (NCBI taxonomy): Eukaryota > Viridiplantae > Streptophyta > Magnoliopsida > Brassicales > Brassicaceae > Eutrema > Eutrema yunnanense. Next base: position 294,342 of record PKML01044079.1, on the reverse strand, counting down.
AAGACTTCTGGACCAAGTTGCAATTCTTCAACTCTTCATTAAAGTCGCGGGTCTTGTCTTGCTGTGATGGGTGTCGATCGATACCACTTTGTTGGGAGGTATCGATCGATGCTTGACGTGAAATCGGGTACTCAGCAACACAAACTTCAGCTTTGCTCCAAGATGCTCCAAAAAGCTCAAATAACTCCAATTATGCTCCAAACGTGCTATAACCTGTAAAAGACTCTAAAACACTACAAAATAGCATAAAGACTCTATAAAACGGACTTATATCATGGCCTAAAAGGGGTAAAAACCATGATATATTAACTCCCCCAGACTTAGCCTTTGCTTGACCTCAAGCAAATAGAAGATTAAACCAGAGAGAAAGAGGTTTGAAAACGCAGAGACTCACCTGTTCATGAACCATCGCAGAGATCTTTTTCCCAAGCACCCAAATGTCACCTAATCAGCTTTTGATCTAACCACCATGTACTTCTACGTAGACATTCGCAGCTTTCCCAGACTCCACACATTATCCCACAACATTGTTCAAATAAAACCCCCATCGCCAGTTTCATCGCTGCAGCTAATGTTCAAGAACCTTCTAGATTCTTTACCATACAATATCATGACAAGGAACCACCCTTTTCACATTTTTTGTATCAATTTCTCTCCCCCAGNATTTTCTGCCGTTTTATCATCGAGTTCTAATAGAATTAAAAGAAAATATAACAGCATTAGCCAGCATATACATTTTGTAAACAACTGGCAGTAGCTTGGCATAAGGTGGTGTATTGTTATGGTTCACGCAGGCCGTCCCTTGGCATGCTTTTATAACTTGGCTTGCTATTATGGATAAGCTTGCACCAAGGACTCGTACTCGGCAATGGAGAGTGTTTCAGTCCCGTCTCCTTTGTGAAGAGTCTGATGAGACAATGGACCATTAATTTCTGTGTGTCCTTAAATATTACTGCTATACGGTATAGACCAATCTTTGTGATAGACTCTTTGGGACGAAAACTAATTCGGACTAGGATATTACGCTCCATTCTCTTATGCATAACTATTGGAATAGAACGGACTCACGTTGGCTAGACTGTCATTCGAACTCGAAGCATCTGATGAGAAGAAGAGAATCAAACCAGACCTTTTGACATAGTCCAGTTTTTGTTGCAAATAATTATGAGCACTTATCCACTACAGGAAACTGAGGAAAGTGTTTCAAGTTGTCGTTATTTGTTTCCACCTATGTAGGAACCACGGTTCCAATCTTTTCTATTTAAACAATGAAAAACCAAACAAAAAGGTAGTCATTACTATCCAAAAAGAAATCTCTTGTGTTTAAGTTTCATACTTGTTTTGTACTTAAAAGTTGGGATTGGGTTCTTAGCTTAACAGTGGTATCAGAGCACCAATTTTTTTTTTCCACCACACTTTCATAATTCCACCTAAAAATTCAAAAAAACCGTTGGTGTTGACTCAAACCGAAGAAGAGTCAATGGCCAACACAAAAGGCATGCTCGATAACGTAGGGGCAAATTTGGGGACGGTGCAGGACGAGCTGCAAACGATGCATACCGGCATTGGAGACAAACTCCAGAGTATGGAGGCAGCGAACGATGAAAAACTACGCCATTTGGAGACATCGATCAACCGTACGATAGAAGAATCCATGAATCGGATGATTGAGATGATAGCAAACAACTGTGTAGGTGAGACCAGCGCCGCCCGGGGAAGTCGAAGACCCATCAACAGCCCACCATCATGATATTCTCATATTTTATCTCTTTTAAGCATGCATTTAGCTTAGATTTTGTGTCTTTTGCATATATATATCCTTGTTTTCATTAGTGTTTCATGTTCATTTAGAGATATTTAAGTTGCATATAGGTCATACTGAGTCTTGCATCATTTGGAGTTGTTTAGATATCTTTCGAGTACATTTGGAGACTTTGGATGGTAGGGACGTGATGGAGATGACCTTGGACCATAGGGAGTTAGCTTGGAGCAAAAGAGATAACCAAGAGAAGAAGAACAAGGCCGGACGAGTTCCATCGGGTTGTGGTATCGGGCGGTGGCACCCCGATATCGACAAGAGGAGCACCTTCACTTCACCAGGGGATTCCATCGGCCCGTGGTATCGATTTGTGGTCGACCGATGCCAGCTTACCCGTCATCTCGGCTGAACTCCATCGGGCTGTGGCATCGGCATGTGGTTGCCCGATGCCAGTCCACCAGGGGATTCCAGCGGCCTCTGGCATTGTTTTAATCTAAGCCGGATAATCTATGATGTTTAGGGCTTAGATTAATTGATTTCCCTTCTTACTAAGTGATCTTAATGTTAGGTTAAACTTGAGAGAGTTAATCTAGATCTTAGAGAATTTCATGCACACATGCACACAAAGTGTTTGATGAAATTCTCCAAAGAACATAGTAAGAGATAAACATGCTTAATTAATCTATGAGAGAAGTTGTTTAAGGTGTTTATTGGTTGATTTGAACATTGATCTTAATGCTTGCTAATCATGTAATCATAAATGAGAGTTTGATCTTGATTAAGTGATTAGCAAAGTGATTAGTGCATTTGTCATAATTAGTGATCATAACCTAGGGATTAGCATTGTGTGTGAATTTGAACATCATAAATTAGCTATAAGGTCACTCTAATTCCATAACCTCATCCTTGGATTCGCCTTTTATTTGCATTTATTCTCGTTTAGTATTGCTTAGTTCTTGTTTAATTTGGATCATTAGGTTTAAGGATCATAAATCAAAAATAATCTTGCTTAGCTTAAATTAGGAAGTTTTGTGCATTCTTGATGTTTGAAATCACAACCGATTTGGATTGATCCTTAAGTTCTAAGAACATCATTATTGGGAGGTTCTTAAGGGGTTCTTAACCCCCAAAAAAAAATTATGAACAGTGTAAGAACCGGTTCTTAAATAAGAGTTTTAAGAACCGATTCTTAAGGGGGCTCTTACACTGTTCTTAGCCACGTGTCAACTCCTAATTCGCCGGATTTTTTTTTGCCAGATTTTTTTTTTCTGGATTTTTTTTTTTACTTTTTCTTAAGTTTAACTTTAAAAAAAAAGTTAAGAATATTTTTAAAACTTTTTCTTAACTTCAACTTTAAAATTCTAATTTTTTTTTACATATTAATGAATTGGAATCGTTCGGTGGGTGAACAGGAAGCGATTCATAGACAAGATCAGAAAAAACCCAAATTGAGCATTCTTTTGCATTTTTTTTTCAAAATCTATGTTTAAAATGTTATGTTTTTATGTCAACTATGTTTAATTAAAAAAACAAACTCTATTTAAAATAAAAGAAAATTATTAAATTTTTTTTAAAAAAACCCCTAATAGGGTTCTACCAATAAAGCAGCAAAAACAGAAGTTTCTTAACAGAGTTTTTTAACTTCAAATTTATAATTAAATATTACTTAAGAAACCCAAATGGGTTTCTCCAAATAATGATGTTCTAAGTAGGCTTGAGTAATTGATTATAACTTGCAAAAGTCTTACTATCACATCACGTCACCGCAACGAATCCACAAACCCTTTTGCACCACCGCCACCACACCACCATCGTCATATCAAACTCGATTTGCAGGCGGAGATCCAACTGAATGGCTTAGCAAGGTCAAACAGTATTTCACATACCAGGAGATCCCTCGGAACCAGCAAGTTAGCTTTGCATCCTACCACCTCTTGGAGAAGGCAAACGAGTGGTGGAAGGCAACATCAAAGACTCTCCACATCGATCCAAACCACGCTGTGTGGGAAACGTTTGAGGAGGAATTATGGATCCGATTTGTGTTGGACCGTTTTTTTTTATTAAGCCAATTGGGCTTAGTAAAATAAAATTGTGTGAATAAGAAGTGGACCGGGCTCAAGTCGGAGCTCCGGTAGTTGATGGGTCAAATCTGAACGGAGAAAACGAGAGTCAAGATCTTATCTCCGTTTTCTGATTACCGTGAGACTCGGTCTCCTCGTTTTCACGATTCCTTGAGAATCGGATTCATGGAGAGATTGTTGATTGCTCACGTTGCCCATATCCCTGATTTTGTGGTTGACTTGGTTAAAGGATCTAAAATTCAACGCCATCTAAAAACCAGCCTATATACACACAAAGTTTTAGTCGTCTTCTTCACCAATCTGATTACAGACTTCAAAACTCTAAAATTCTAGCAATCTCTCTCAATTTCTAAAAGTAAGTATATCGAGAGTATCGTAGTGTTTTAGTTCGTTTAGAATCGTGTGTTCGAGTGATAGCAAAACTGGTTATGATTGGTTGTATCCTGGACTCTTGGATCTCAAATTCCCGTCGCACTACGGGTGATTCAAAGAGTTAAGAATATAGGAGCAAAATATTTGCAGCACTACGGAAACGTAATCGAAACAGAGAAAACATAAACGACGTTAAGGAAAGAATAACGAGAGGAGGCGAGTTTATAGAACCACTGAACCTCTGGGTTTAATACACACTGATTTGTGCGACTTAAAATATGTGCAATCTAGAGGAGGGAAAAAGTACTTTGTGACCTTCATAGATGATTGCACAAGATACTGCTATGTATATTTACTACGCAGTAAAGACGAAACTTTGGAGAAGTTTAAAGAATACAAGTTGGAAGTAGAAAACCAACTTGGTAGAACTATTAAAATAGATCGAAGTGATAGAGGAGGGGAATATGATGAACCTTTCAATGCATTCTGTAGACAACACAGAATTATTCATCAAACTACCGCTCCCTACTCACCAGAATCCAACGGAGTTGCGGAACAAAAAAACCGAACTCTTAAGGAAATGATGAATGCAATGTTGCAGGAATCTGGGTTACCCCAGAACATGTGGGGGGGGGGGGAAGCGCTGCTTACCACAAATTATATCCTGAACAAAATACCGAATAAAGTAACTGGAAAAACTCCATATGAACTTTGGAAAGGTAATGTACCTTCGTATAAATACCTGAAAGTGTGGGGGTGCCTGGCAAAAGTTGCAGTTCCACCTCTGAAAAAGGTCACAATTGGACCAAAGACGGTAGATTGCATTTTCATCGGATATGCTCATAATAGCAGTGCCTATCGATTTCTGGTACATAAGTCAGATGTACCAGATATTCATGTAAACACTATAATGGAGTCAAGAAATGCTTCATTCTTTGAAAACGTGTTTCCATGCAAAGATAGAGAAATTAATAAACAAACTCGTGATCAACGAGATGCTTGCACTTCTGTAAACGAAGCAAGTAGTTCAGGCACGACTATTAATGACGATGAAGAAGAAGAAGAACCTAGACGGAGTATAAGATCTCGTAAGGAAAAAACATATGGTTATGAGTTTCTAGTGGTCTTTCTCGCTGAAAATGAGCCTAGAACATTTACAGAAGCAATGTCTACCCCAGACGGTCCTCTTTGGAAGGAAGCCGTTAATAGTGAGATGGACTCAATCAGGCAAAACCATACTTACGAGATAACTGATTTACCTCAAGGGTTTAAAGCCCTAGGGTGTAAATGGATTTTCAAAACAAAATTGAAAACTGATGGCTCCATCGATAAGTACAAGGCTAGGCTTGTGGTGCAAGGTTTCCGGCAAAAAGAAGGCTTGGATTTCTTTGACACCTATTCTCCAATAACGAGAATAACTTCTATCAGAATGCTGATAGGAATCGCAGCATTAAGAGATTTAGAATTCCATCAAATGGATGTGAAAACTGCCTTTCTAAATGGAGATTTAGAAGAGGAAATTTATATGAAACAACCCGAAGGGTTTGTTGTCCCAGGACAAGAACACAAAGTATGTAGACTTGTGAAATCATTGTACGGACTTAAACAAGCTCCGAAACAATGGCATGAAAAATTTGACAATGTAATGATATCAAATGGTTTCAGCATAAATGAATGTGACAAGTGCATATACATCAAAAGTACTCCACACGGATACGTTTTGCTCTATTTTTACGTAGATGACATGCTCATTATTGGTAGCAATAAAGACATGATCAGTCAAACAAAGAACTTATTAAATAGCAAGTTCGACATGAAAGACATGAGTTTGGCTGACGTAATTTTAGGAATAAAAATCATCAGACATTCTGATGGAATAATCCTAACCCAAGATCATTATACTGAAAAGATCCTTGAGCGGTTTAAGAACTACTCAAATGGGACTGCAAAAACTCCTGCTGACCCTCATTTTTACTTGACAAAAAATTCAGGTGAACCAGTGTCACAGGTGGAATATGCCAGAGTTATCGGGAGTCTAATGTACTTAACAAACTGTACTAGACCCGATTTAGCGCACTCAGTAAACGTACTAAGTCGCTATACGAGTAATCCAGGACACAATCATTGGAAAGCCATAACTAGAGTATTGAACTACCTTCGATACACCAAAAGTTATGGGTTGCACTATGGTAAAGAACCATCATTCTTAGAAGGCTATAGTGATGCCAACTGGATTTTAGATTCTAAGAACTTGAAATCAACAAGTGGATATGTCTTTACGCTTGGCGGTGCAGCAGTATCCTGGAAATTTTCCAAACAAACTCTCTTGGCCAGATTAACCATGGAGTCAGAGTTCAGAGCTTTAGATAAAGCTGCAGAAGAAGCAGAGTTGCTTCGGAACTTCTTGGAAGATATCCCGATGTTGGAAAAACCAGTGCTAGCATTACGTGTACACTGTGATAGTCAATCGGCTATATCTCGGGCACTGAATAATTTATACAATGGTAATTCTCGTCATATTAGAAGACGACACAAGACCATTAGACAATTGATCTCGACAGGTGTACTCACGATAGATTACATCAAGTCGGCTGAAAACTTAGCAGATGCTTTTACAAAAAGTCTGGCGCGAGATCAAGTTGTTAAATTATCAAGAGGAATGGGTTTAAAGCCTATAAATAAAGATGACGCTTAATGGAAACCCCACCTATGTGACTGGAGATCCCAAGATCTAGGTTCAAAGGGAAAACGAAATCAAGCTGATTCAGTAGTGATCACTGTGAGACTATGTCTCTACCCAGTTCCTAAGATGAAAAACAGTGAAACCTGTATGTGTTGAGGTTAAGCGATGACTTTTAATGATTTCATAGCTTTGAGATATTCGTGGAGTAAGACAGGTTACTTCTTAAAAAATAAAGCTAATGACAAATCACCTAATGAGTGTGAAATGGGGTCGTTTCTAGGAGAATGAAAGTGAGGCTATATTCTCTAATTTCACTCATGAATAACCAGGAATGTTCAGGGCCAAAATGAACACAATAGAGAACTTAGTTCTACGAGAAAATATCGCTGCGCGATAGCTGTTGTCTCGGTTTACATAAAAGTTCGGGTGGTTCAAGACATCATGTTCACCTCCTAGCCAAGTAAATCTGACAGATATTAAAAAGGATTGGTTCAAAGCTGAAAAATGTTACCTCTCAGATACAGTTACATTTTCACATACTCTCAAAAGTCTGTCTAGTCCAGTCAAGTCTAGTTTATCGAGTCAGTCGAGTCTTCGTATGTTTAGAGTCATTTCTATTCATGTGGGGGATTGTTGGACCGTTTTTTATATTAAGCCAATTGGGCTTAGTAAAATAAAATTGTGTGAATAAGAAATGGGCCGGGCTCAAGTCGGAGCTCCGGTAGTTGCTGGGTCAAATCTGAACGGAGAAAATGAGAGTCAAGATCTTATCTCCGTTTTTTGATTACCGTGAGACTCGGTCTCCTTGCTTTCACGATTCCTTGAGAATCGGATTCATGGAGAGATTGTTGATTGCTCACGTTGCCCATATCCCTGATTTTGTGGTTGACTTGGTTGAAGGATCTAAAATTCAACGCCATCCAAAAACTAGCATATATACACACAAAGTTTTAGTCGTATTCTTCACCAATATGATTACAGACTTCAAAACTCTAAAATTCCAGTAATCTCTCTCAATTTCTAAAAATAAGTATATCGAGAGTATCGTAGTGTTTTAGTTCGTTTAGAACCGTGTGTTCGAGTGATAGCGAAACCGGTTATGATTGGTTGTATCCTGGACTCTTGTATCTCAGATTCCCGTCGCACTACGGATAATTCAAAGAGTTAAGAATGTAGGAGCAAAATATTTGCAGCACTAAGGAAACGTAATCGAAACAGAGAAAACATAAACGACGTTAAGGAAAGAATAACGAGAGGAGGCGAGTTTATAGAACCACTGAACCTCTGGGTTTAATACACACTGATTTGTGCGACTTAAAATATGTGCAATCTAGAGGAGGGAAAAGGTACTTTGTGACCTTCATAGATGATTGCACAAGATACTGCTATGTATATTTACTTCGCAGTAAAGACGAAACTTTGGAGAAGTTTAAAGAATACAAGTTGGAAGTAGAAAACCAACTTGGTAAAGCTATTAAAATAGTTCGAAGTGATAGAGGAGGGGAATATGATGAACCTTTCAATGCATTATGTAGACAACACGGAATTATTCATCAAACTACCGCTCCCTACTCACCAGAATCCAACGGAGTTGCAGAACGAAAAAACCGAACTCTTAAGGAAATAATAAATGCAATGTTGCAGGAATCTGGGTTACCCCAGAACATGTGGGGGGAAGCGCTACTTACCATAAATTATATCATGAACAAAATACGGAATAAAGTAACTGGAAAAACTCCATATGAACTTTGGAAAGGTAATGTACCTTCGTATAAATACCTGAAAGTGTGGGGGTGCCTGGCAAAAGTTGCAGTTCCACCTCCGAAAAAGGTCACAATTGGACCAAAGATGGTAGATTGCATTTTCATCGGATATGCTCATAATAGCAGTGCCTATCGATTTCTGGTACATAAGTTAGATGTACCAGATATTCATGTAAACACTATAATGGAGTCGAGAAATGCTTCATTCTTTGAAAATGTGTTTCCATGCAAAGATAGAGAAATTAATAAATGAACTCGTGATCAACGAGATGCTTGCACTTCTGTAAACGAAGCAAGTAGTTCAGGCACGACTATTAATGACGATGAAGAAGAAGAAGAACCTAAACGGAGTAAAAGATCTCGTAAGGAAAAAACATATGGTTCTGAGTTTCTAGTGGTCTTTCTCGCTGAAAATGAGCCTAGAACATTTACAGAAGCAATGTCTACCCCAGACGGTCCTCTTTGGAAGGAAGCCGTTAATAGTGAGATGGACTCAATCAGGCAAAACCATACTTACGAGATAACTGATTTACCTCAAGGGTTTAAAGCCCTAGGGTGTAAATGGATTTTCAAAACAAAATTGAAAACTGATGGCTCCATTGACAAGTACAAGGCTAGGCTTGTGGTGCAAGGTTTCCGGCAAAAAGAAGGCTTGGATTTCTTTGACACCTATTCTCCAGTAACGAGAATAACTTCTATCAGAATGCTGATAGGAATCGCAGCATTAAGAGATTTAGAAATCCATCAAATGGATGTGAAAACTGCCTTTCTAAATGGAGATTTAGAAGAGGAAATTTATATGAAATTTATAAGGAGAAGCAGAAGCGTGCATTCAACGCTCGCAGCTACTCATCCAATTCACCATTTTAACCGTCAAGGCAAGTCAGCCAACCCCAAAATCTTTCCCGGCCACCACCAATTCGAGAACCAATAGCTCGTGCGCCTAAGAAACTCAGTTGGGAGGAATTCAAGAGGAAGCGAGCTCTTCGTCTATGTTTCAGTTGCGACGAGAGATACACGCCGGATCACAAATGCAAACAACCACAATTGTTTGTAATGGAGAGCAAACAAGACGAGGAGGAAACAGAGGAAGAATCAGCGTCATCTCCGGAGATATAGTTACATGCTCTCACGGGCTGGGATACGTCGAAATCCATTTGACTTCAAACCTCGATATGTAATCACGAGCTGGTGGCGTTGGTCGATAGTGGATCGACCCATAATTTTATCAGCGAGAAGGTGGCGAGCGGTCTACATCTCGCACTCACACTAACGGCACCGCTGCGTTGTTGTGGGAAGTATGAGGCGGTGCAGATCCAGATCGGCGACGTCTCTTTCGCGGTGACTCTTTTCGCGTTGGTTTGGACGTGGTGCTCGGCGTGCAATGGTTGGTGAAGTTGGGCCATATTCTCTGTGATTGGAAGGCTCAGACCCTATCTTTTACTTGGGCCGATAATAACATTCCATTACAAGGGATTCGGCCCATTTCTTCTCAACATATCAGTCCAATGACACTTTCGAAGGAGGCTCGCCCCAAGGTCAAACGATATTTGCGATTTATCTCACGCAACTAGAGGAGTCTCTCTCCTCCATCTCCAAAGACATGAGCGACATAATCAGAGAATTTGACAAACTATTTCGAACCCTTTCATGCGTTGATGAGAGTGAAGAAAAAGAGAACCAAACCAGACCGGTTCGAGTACGCAAACCAAACTCGAAGTATCTCTGACTTAGTCTTTTCGATTATTTCTGTTTCTACAAATAATTTCGATAAAGCCTTTTTTTTTTGTTGAAATGTTATATTTATTGATCAACAAATTGGATTTGTACAAGGGTACCGGGATTTTGCAAGATACAAAAGCTTAAAACAGGAATATTAAATCAAATGAAGAACCAGAAATCAGGTGACAGTAGTCCTCACGTGAGGGGAGTTAATTCTTCCCATCGTTTTAACATTTTCATGTTTTCGATGAGGGCTTGGTCCGGAAACAGTGAACGAAGCCGATGATTTACATCCCGTACTATCGTGTGCATGAGGGAGTGTGTGGAGTTTTGACGGTTTTGGTGACGACGTCCGTTTCTTTCTTGCCAAACTCTGTAAATTGATGCCTGAAATACCAGTTTTAGAATGATATCGTCACACTTGTTACCTCTCTTTTTTGAGACTTCTCTTGTTGTAAGATTCCAATCCGGGTTTTGTCGGCCACGTAGAAGCTTCGAAGTTAGTGCGTCCCATATTGTGAAAGAGTATGGGCAAGCAAAAAACAAATGGTTTCTTGTTTCATTTTGTTCCCCACAGAGAAGACAAGATTGATGATAACCCCAAGCTCTCATTTTGTCTCCCGTCGACAATCTATCCCTCATTGCTAGCCATGTGATGAAAGCAAACCGCGGGATTGCTTGGGAGAACCAAATTACATTACTCCACCAAACCGAAACTCCCGGTTGACGAATGTTCTCCCATGTCTGTTTAGATGTGAAATGATTTTTGTAATTGTTTCCCTTATTTCGCCACATAACCACATCTTTGCCCGCTGATTGTATTGGAGCCTTTTGACTTAGTCCAGTCATTTGTTGCAAATAATTATGAGCACTTCTCCACTACAGGAAAGTGTTTCAAGTTGTCGTTTTTTGTTTCCACCTATGTAGGAACTAAGGCTGGGCATTCGGTTAATTAGTTGGGTTCAGTTTGGGTTTTCCGGTTTTTGTGTTTTTCGGTTTTAAAATTTTAGGTCCCATTCGGGATTAAATTCTATTTCGGTTCGGTTCGGTTCGGTTCGGTTCGGTTCGGTTCGGTTTTCGGGTTTTTCGGTTTTTACAATTAATAAACAAACTAAAATCACTTTAGGATAATTTTGATTATTTTGGATAATACGGATATTTTTAGATAAGATGAAGAAGAGTTTGACCATTGTGAGAAAAATATTTATCCAACAAAAATGAACAAATAAATAAAAAGAAATATTGTCCAAATTACTACGGTTGTGAAAATCGTCTCCAAAATCNAAAAAAAAAAACAAACGCCTTAGTAATTCAACTCACGTTCGAGGTTAAGAGTTATCCACCATAAAATAAACAATACAAAATAACTTGGTTTCATGACAACAAACTATATGGTTTATAAACATACCTTATAAAAATTACTAAAGACTAAGTCCAAAACCCTATATAGTATTACTAGTGGGTTAGCCGCGTTTCGCGCGGTTTTTTATATTATTATTTTTTATGTAATCAGAAAAGATTTCGGTAATAATAAAATTAGTACTTCGTCACAAATTTTTTTGTTTGTAATAATTTATTATATCTAGGCATATCCTCCTTTTTAGATGAGACGCGCCATAAAAACTACTCAACCTCGTTGGAGTTATCGGCGTCAAGTCATATCCGCCGAAACATCCTACACTTGGACAACTAATACTCATAGTTAAGCGCGCCTCAAACAAATTACCAAATGCAGTCTACATATCTAGATCAATTCAATCCTTTGAATACATTTCACACGATGGAAAAGGAGAATAGCGTTTTAAGAGTTCAAAACCCACATTAGAGAATAATTGATAAATATACTTCACTTTTCTCAAATATAAGTCGAATATCCATTCATATGACATTAATCTCATTTCAAAAAAAATATGACATGTTTCCAAAGATGCACTCATAATCTCTCTATATATGTCTCTCTGTCTTTCTCCCCCCTCCCTTCTCTCTCACACTCATCAACGCGGCAAATTAAACCACAAAACACATTTTGTCCTAATATAAATCTAACATTCACTATATTTTCCCTTTTCTTGCGAGTTTCGATGTCGCCATTCTGACTTGAGCATTGGAGAATTTGGTGAATATTTTAATCATTCGTCCTCTCAGTGATTGACTTGAAAATGTTATCATTTTGGGATACCATATTTTGCCTATCATGACAAGCATTTTCGCATACCCATCAAAGACTCAGAGTTGCCATTCGAGCTTCTGAAAACTCATGTAAATATTCATTTGTTGGATGAATCCTCGTGTCCATGCTCGAACACTAATTTTTAACCATCAAAATGATTTGTTTTATTTATCCCCTAACTCACTTAAAATCAATTGACATCTATCCCAAAAATTTGTCCTTTACAACGATTAATTAATAGTTTCCTAGTAGGAACTACGGTTCCAATCTTTTGTATTTAAACAATGAAAAACCAAACAAAAAGGTAGTCATTAATTACTACCCAAAAAAAATATCTTATGTTTAAGTTTCATACTTATTCTGTACTTAAAAGCTGGGATCGGTTCTTAGCTTAACAACATCTACTTACAGCGTGTGGAGGAAATGAAACGGAAGGCGGCACTACCGACTGTGTCACTCGACTCACTCCTCTCTTTACATCGCCCATTCAGTTGACAAGGAGATCAGCTATGGTACCAACTCTCTCTCCATCCCCAACAAGCATATCACCAAGCGGACATGCCCACTTGCTGGTTATGTGTGTATAATCTCTGATGGCTGAGCCTTAGGCACACTAATACCACTTAACTTACATGTCGTGGTCAATATCTAGTAATTTATATATTAAATTAATCACTTTTAGATATTTTAACATACAAAATCATTTTTAATTTAGTCTTTGCTTATGAATTATTATACGGTTTTTATTTCTTCAATTTATTGGAAACAATATATATTGACGAAAAAGATATGACCAAGTGAAAAGTACTAAAAGCAAAGCAAATCAAAGAAAAAGATGGAATAATATAACATGCCATAGTCTCGAACCTGTCAAATATACGAATTTTGGTTTAGAACCTTCTAATTATAAAAAAAAATCGATATATAACTTTGGACGACATTCTTCTTTTCCAAAAAAAAACTTCAAATTGGTTTGTCCATTGTAATGGTCGCATGAGAGTGCTAGCTAGCCACAGGTTATTTTATTCCTAGGTCGATTTACAAAGATTCTGATATGTTTCTCCACAATCCAGAGAAATATTCCATGAAATGTCACCCACATCTTTATATAATTACATTAAATGTAAATATTCAACTTTATAGCTTATATTTTTTTTCAGTTCTTTTGAAATTAGTTGATGCTTTGGATAACGAGAAGTGGTTTAATTTGATCTCCAACACAAATGTGGAGTATATAGTAATGTGATATAGGACCGTTATTTAGTTTTCATAAGCATTATATGCATTATATTTACATATAATGCTTATAAAAACTAAACAATGGTCTTATATGTAAATATGGAAAATGATTGTCTATGTGGATTTTCTCCACTTGGGTTTGAGTCGTTTTGACCACCAAATACGTTTGAGAATTTTTTGGTGTTGATCTCGACTGCTGGAGATTATTCTGGGTCTGGAAAGCTTAAAACTACTCCAATTTAAAAAAAGAAGAAGCATTATATGTAAATACATGGTTGGATTTAAATTCAATAAACAGTGGATGTTATAGGCCGATTATGATTAAGTGATCCAAGAATGTCAGAGATCAACTTTCGATTCTAGCACCAGTGCTCTGAGTCAACACTTTTTTTTTGCTATGAATGTAAATATCATTAAAATAAAATAGTTTGGTTTTACATAGAACATAACCTATACTATTGATTTTTTGGCCCAAAAAAAATAAAAAAACAAAGAAACATACAATATCAAAGGATTTGGGTGCCATCAATGTAGCCATCAACGCAGCCATAGTGTCATAAGGTTTCTGAATCTCTTATGGTGTCTTCTAGATGTGATAGTGTTCTTTACTTGACGATAGATATCAATGAAGACAATAGATGCCGGAACAAACTGCGGATTATGTAACAAGTTGTTGCGTTGCTTCCAGATGCCGTAGACCACAACCTGAGCAGGATCTTCCTTAATGTCGGAGGAGACCTATCATTCTTGGTTGATATAAAATTCGGTATCCACCTTGTCTTATTGATCTCTCGGTGATCAAAACACTAACAAGCTTGTTGCGGAAGTGGGCGTGATGTTAAGATGGAAGGTGGTGGTGTGATTGACTCTCTCAATCTGTGGTGATTGACTCTCTCAATCAGTGATCGAACTAGTTTGTTTGAATCTCACAAACAAGCTACTCCGAGGCTTCTAAGGAATAGAAGTGAATCACACAATTTTATTCAAAAGAAAAGGCAATTCTCGCAAAGAACACTTTGAAAGAAAACGAAAGACTTTGATTAATTCTTGATTGAAAGGTGAGTTTTTACAATGTGCTAAGATGAGCTTATATACCGCTCGAACTAGACAATACTAACGGTCTAAAAATTAAAGACAATAAAGAAAATCGCAGCAATACATAAAACTAGCCGTTGTAATTGATCTTGTCTCGGCCAAATAAGGAAACTTGAGGTGCGCTTGAGTCTTGACAACTTGGGAGAGTAAGTGTGGAGCCTTGGGACGTCCATATTCAATGAATGAGGCTCCAAACCGCAGCAATATAGGCGAGTTATCCGTTGGTGGTTTATGACTCCAAATGTGAACGCGGCCATAAAAAGAAAATAGACTTGCAAGAGGATCCGCATGATCATGTGGGTGCCAATGCATGGGACGGTGTTTCTAAGCTTCCTTATTTGTCTTAGAATCTCTCTTGGTCGCCAAATTATGGTTTTCACTCTATTGAACCGGTCGGTCTTCACAATCTCCATATTCAGCTATGGTTGGTTCAATTGAGGACAAGGATGGATCCGCCTGATCCAAGGCGTATTGGTGCACTCTAGAGTGTAGTGGGTGACTTCTAAAAGTATCCCAAAGTCTCCTAGATGCCAAGAAAACGTTTGGAGACTTTCAAATAATGAAAATTCCAAATATGGTAAGCTCCGGGACCGTCGACTTGTCCAGTGAGTCTTGGCTTGGTCTGGTCCATTATTGGGTGGAGTCCACTTCGTCATGAGTCTTTGATAGTTCAATAACATGGATCGGGTCGGGTCTGAGCTTAGACATTAGTGGTTGGGCTTGAACTTGGCAAGATTCGGCCCATACGCTTGAAAGAAGGGGCCGTAGGGGCTGTTGTGAGTGAATCAAATTTTGGGCCAAGTAAGTGATGTTTTAACTCGACCAAAACATTCTCATGGGCTTGTTGGTCACTGGAACTCTGGTCTTTTTTCTTGATTCGTTGGTTTGGTCGAAAGTGGTATCGGTTTAGTCGAAAGTGGTGTCGGTTTAGCCGCTACTCGGCTATCGGGTGGGATGTCTCGGTTATCTCCAATTATGGTTTGCTTCATAGGTGTTTTGGCTCGACCAGAATCTTCATTAGGGTTGATTGGCCAAGAGAAATGCTTTCCCTCAATTGATTTGGCACGCGGTTCCTTCGGTTTAGCTCCGGTAAGGGTTTCCTCAGTTGGAATGCATCGAAAGTCTTCATCTTCAATTTTTTTTGAATTGGGACTAAGGGATTCGACCAGTGTGACTAGACTGGTCACTTGGTTGGTGAAAATACAATCTCTCTGTGGATTTATTGCATAGATCCTCCAGTTCAGCTTCTACAAGGCCTTTCTCGGCTTCGGATGGGCCGGATGGACCGTCTACAGGCATTGAGGTCGCCTTGTGGTGGTTTGTTGGGTCGATGTCCACATCATTGGTTCTGGTCCAGAGAAGGAGATTTGACCAATAGTTGAAAGTGCAAGAAGATAAACCTAACCTGACAAGCGTTGCATTCCATAGAACCTCTACAAATGGACAGTTTAGTAATAAATGGCCTATGGTTGCGGGGAGCAAAGACCGCATGTTGTTTGAATTTGCATTCCCCAAGCTGCGAGACAACACTTCGTTAGTAATCTATTCAGATGAGCTATCCACATGGTGAAAGCATGCTTTTGTGTGACACCTTTGAACCACACTGAATATGACGATGCCACGGTTGGTTTTGTTGGCCTAAACATATCCCACATCTTACTTGAAGAGAAACGCCCCCCCCCCCCGCCCCCCCCACAATCCAGCTCCTCTATGTACCAGCCATATGCATCTTCCACCGATGAAGAATTAGGTAATGGGATACTAGTTAGATAAACATGAAGAGCCATTGATGCATCAGACCTCGTAAAAGGTAAAATCCATCCATGAATGTTGCCAGCATCCACCACTTTAGCCTGGAGGGGCAGCCTGAGGTTCCTAGGTCCATCTTGGCCAATGAACTTGATTAATGGCCCAAGAAGGGTCCATGAATCGAACCAGAAGCTAGCTTTCATGCCATTACCAATCCTGAATTTGATGAATTTCTCTGCAGCATCCTTAAACTCACTAAAGACTTCCAACACCATGAGTCGCTGTTTGATTCTTCACATATCCAGAAATCTGACATGTTCATGCAATGGTGGAAATGATGCCACGCAACCCATAAGGACCCAATGTTTGAGAAAATGAGCCAAATCAGTCTTAAACAGAGGGTTATATTCCACACAGTAAAACGCCTTAATCCCAAGCCCCCTTCATTGTTTGGAAGACAGACCTAAGACTATGCTACTTTTGCCATACCTTGATCATATATCTTCCCCGACCATAGGAACCGAGAGCACATTGCTTTGATCCTCTGTATGCATCCTCGTGGTAATACGAGATCCAAAAAATTATTGTCCCTGAGATTAATGTGGCAATAAGCAGAGCTCTTTCCGCAAAAGATAATGACTTGACTGCCGAAGATATGAACCTCGCTCTGATTTTCTCAATCAGAGATGAATACTCTGACAATTTAATCCTTCTACTCATAAGTGGGACCCAAATAACGTATAGGAAGTAAGCCAATCGGGAATCTATAACTAGATAAGGTAGTGTATTCACTTTGGCTCAGTCCTGTATGAAATAGCGCAGTGTTTTCTATGTTCATTTGAAGACAAAACCATCCCACAAAGTCATCTAACGTTTCAGTGATGCCATGTAGAGAGGAGATGCCACCATAAAAAAAGACTATGATATCGTCTGCGAGCATCAAATGAGAGATCTCTAAATCAAAGGTTTTAGGGTGGTATTTGATGCAGCATGAGTTGTATCTGGAACGCAACAAGCCAGAGAACACTTCCATCTCGAGGACAAACAGATACGGTGACAAAGGATCATCTTGGCGAAGACCTTCGGTGCTTTTGAAGAAACCTCTGGAATGTCCATTTACTGAGATGGAGAAACTTTGGGGGTAGAGATGCATTCTGAGAAACCATTACCTTTCTTCTCCAATTTTTTAGATGTTCCCTTGAACATATCACACCATGTATCTCCATTTCTTGTACTTCCCGGCTGGGGTTGCCGCTATAGCAGATTTCTCTGTTCCCAGGCTTGCCGCAACTACAACTTGCATAAGCTTGTCAAGTTCTGTGTTCACTACAACTGCAGCTCACACATAGTTACCGGAGGGAAGAGCGTCGGAGCTAGTCCCTGCGGATTTCTAGGAATTAGATGGATTTGTGGTCGACGACTGAAGCGAAGCCACATTTGCGTCGATTAATGGTAGATTTGAGTTATGCGAGGTCGCTGAAGGTAGATCTGCAAGGATAATGGCAAAGCCTGTCGTTGGGATAGTAGCTAAGGCATTAGGTTTCACCAGAGAAGACGTATGCGAAGACGGTCGCTTTTCATAGGTGATGATTGACGATGACGATGCTGGAGAAAAAGAGCCTTTCGAGGTGTCTAGAAGCGAGCTTCCACCCGGAGAACTTTGCTTAGGACGCGTTTTCTTCCCCATGAGGAGGAGAAGGCCTGAAGAAGACGGGAAAATAGGGTTCTGACACCGTGAGAGACGTCGGAGGTGAGCTGAAAAAGATGCCACTTTATCAAAAGTGTACAGTCTGATTTAAAACGTTTTTTGTTGTTTCATCTGATAATTCCTGATTCATCAGATTAAAAAGTCTCGTCTCTCAGAGCATCTCCATTGGTGAACCCCCATTTGGGGTTCATCCCAATTTTTTAATAGTTTTTTTGTTTTTAATGAATAGTGAAGAACCTTATATTTTTTGGCTCCTCCATTAGTGAACTTTCTAAGGGGTTCATAAAAATAAAAAAATAATATTTTTTGTAAAATATGATTTGAACTTTTTATTTATTGTAATTATAATTTTAAACATACAATAATAGTTGGTTACATGAATTTTAAGACATACGAAATATAAATACTAAAATCGAAAAACGTTTAGTTCTAATCTTGAGAGGTACCAAATATGTGCCATATATGCTCAATTAAATCAGCTTTCAAATGTTGATGTATCTGTTTATCACGAACTTGATTCCGAATGTCAATCATATTGCCGATATTTGTAGGCATATTCGTAGAATACGAGAAATCCACCTGTGAAGTTCTGCTCACTTGTCCTTGTTCGAACTGAGATATATCAAACTGAGTGCATCAATCTCGTTTGTTTTCTACTATCATATTGTGAAGTATGATACATGCTCTCATAATCTTTCTAATTTTTTCCTTATCCCAAATAAGAGCGGGGTTTTTAACAATTGCAAATCGAGCTTGCAATACTCCAAAAGCATGCTCGACATCTTTTCGGACGGATTCTTGATATGTAGCAAATAACGATGCTTTAGGACCTTGAGGAAGTGGAATAGATTGGATAAAAGTTGTCCATTTTGGATAAATACCGTCTGTGAGGTAGTACGCCATATGATACTTGTGTCCGTTGACAAAGTAATTCACTTTTGGAGCTCGACCTTGTAATATGTCATCAAAAACAGGTGACCGATCAAGAACATTAATATCGTTTAAGGTACCTGGAGGTCCAAAAAATGCGTGCCATATCCAAAGATCTTGTGATGCTACAGCCTCTAAGACGATTATGGGCTTTCCTGAACCACGTGTATACTGCACTTTCCAAGCGGTAGGGCAATTCTTCCACTCCCAATGCATACAATCGATGCTTCCTATCATCCTAGGAAACCCGCGTATCTCTCCAATATCGAGTAGTCGTTGAAGATCTTCTGGTGTGGATCTTCTTAGATACTCATCTCCAAACAAATGTATTATTCCTTCAGTGAATTGTTCCAAACATAAAATTGCAGTACTTTCACCAAGTCGGAGATATTCGTCAAACGCGTCTGTCGCACAACCGTATGCCATCATACGAATTGCTGCCGTACACTTTTGTAGTCCAGATTGACCAAACCTTCTAGCTGCATTTCTTCTACGTTGAAAGTATGGAACTTCATGGGAGAGGCGATCAACAATACGCATGAACAAGGGCTTGTTCATTCGAAAACGGCGTCGGAATATATGAGACGGGTATGTAGCATTTTCACCGAAATAGTCGTTCCATAACTGGTTGTGGCCTTGTTTGCGTTCTCTTTCGATATATGCTCGTTTCTTCTTCGGTTTTGGTATTGCTTGACTCTCAAGTACGGCGTTGAATGTATGATCGAAATGTTGATCAAAAACATCATCAAAAGCTTCATCTAATGAATCATTGGATGAAGATGAAGTCATAATTGTAAGAAGAAGAGAATGAATTTTGATTAATGGAGAGAATTGAAGAACAAGAGAATGACTTTTGATTAATGGAGAGAATTGAAGAAGAAGAGAATGACTTTTGATTAATGGACAACTTAAGAAGAAGAGAATGAGTTCGGAAATGAGAGAATAAGAAGAAAATGAAACAAAGACATCAGTTTAAATAGCCGATACAAACAAAAACTGAAAATAACAAAGTGATACAAACTGAAAATAACAAAGACATCACGGGTTACAAAATCTGAAAAACAACCCGTGAAACTGAATGATGCAAAGTCTGAAAAACAAAGTGATACAAAGTCACCCGTGATACAAAGTGATAAGAAAACTACACATGAAAACAACACCCGTGAAACGAAGTCTGAAAATAACACCCGTGATAACTTGTCTTCTCTAGTCACACCTGAAAAAGGAAGTCACACCTGAAAAAGGAAGACACAGAAATGAGTTACAAAGATGCTTTTGAAAAACAAAACACACAGAACATAAGCACACATAACACATCGAGAAAAGGAAGACAAAAAACTAAGACTAACAACACAACAAACACATAATAGTTCATACAATACAACAAGTAAAAAAACTAAGAACACATCAAAGTTATAGCAAGAACACTTACTATTACACATTATGGGTACATCTCAGAAATTATTTGGTTTTTAAGATTCATTTCTATCTCAGAAAGTGGGTCGGTTTTTGCAAGGAGAATCGCAAGCAATTTACGCTTAGAGAGCTTGTCTTTCATTTCCAAATCCAATTTTTTTTATATCCCACATGCTTTGTAACTCTGCCAATGCCTTCCCCTCTTCTTTTCCACTCCTTTTACCTTTACCGGCTTTAGACGCCTTAACACCAGGAGGTCTACCTTGTGAAACATCCTCTTGCCCTGAACCCTCCTCGTGGGAAACTTTCCTTCGTTTATCCTTTCCACCGTCTTTAACAGAAGATGTGGAGTACCATTTCAGGTCATGGCGAAGCTCCCTCCATGCATGTTCAAGTGTAAACTTGAAATGGTAATCATTGTAGAAGATATCATGCGCTGCTTTCATCAAGTCATTGTCACTTTGCCTGCTTGCTTGCTCCTTCACAGCAGCCTCGTAGCACCCAACAAACTTGCACACTTGGTCGTTGAGCCTTCCCCACCATTGCTTGCACTGACCCAACTCTCTAGCAGGCGTCCCAACAAGCAGAGGACTTGCATTGTAATAATCTCTAATTCTCCTCCAGAAAGCGCCAGCCTTTTGCTCATTGCTCACTACTGGGTCTTTGCTGGTGTTCAACCAAGCACTTATGAGGATTACATCCTCTTTCGGCGACCACTTCCTCCTGAGCTCTTTAAGATCATCAACACCAACACTTGGCTCATCAGAACCTTGGCTGCTAAATCGAGGAAGTTCTGATGATCCAAGGTCTATAGTTTGGGAGTTTAAAAGGTTAACAAACCCTGGTGAATTGGAAGAAAATGGGTTCGTAGAATCCATTTTGTTGTTGGAAAATGTTTTGAAAGGTGTTTAAGTTGATAAGTGTTTACTGTGTTTTGAAAGGTGTTTAAGTTGATAAGTGTTTACTATGTTTTAAGTGATCACACAGAGATTTATGAAAAGCACTATAACTATTTAACCTACTCTTAACTACCAAGCATTGATAACACATCAAGTCCTAATACAAGTCCTATAACAAGCATTGATAACACATCAACAATCACCTATACAAGTAACTACTAGTTAGGATAACAAGTCAGCATTCAATAGTTAGGACAACTTAAAGCAATCAATACCAGCATTGATAACACGTCAAGTCTATACTATCAATACAAGTAACTATCCCCAATACAAGAAACAATTAGTTCAGTTACAATAACTTCAATTAGATCAAATATTTGATCATAAGTTTTGATCAAATATTAGTTAAGTTTCAAATATTAGTTAAGTTTTGATCATAAGTTTTGATTAAAAAATTAGTTAAGTTTCAAATATTAGTTAAGTTTGAACAAGTTAATATCTACTGACCTTAATCAGTCACCTTAATCTCTTGGACGGGTCATGGCCTCCTTAAGCTTTGCGCTCTCTTCAGCCATATCTTCCACCCGCTTAGTTAGTTTCTCAACCTCTTCCTCGCTTAGTTAGTTTCTCAACCTCTTCATGGACACCAAACACCCATGGTTGACGAAAGTGCAAGCCATCGTCCTGTATATAAAACAAGAATGCTCATATCCATAATGCTTATATAATAAAAATCCAATGCTCATATAATCAAAAACCAGAATGCTCATATAATCAAAAACCAGAATGCTCATATAATCAAAAACTAGAATGCTCATATCCACAATGCTCATATAATGCTCATATCTAGAATGATCATATAACATAAATCCATTACCTTATAGTCGTTACAAGTGAAGTACTTCATCCCAGGAAAAGTATCAAAATCTCTCCGATACTTTGGATCTGGAGAGACCTCGTCAATGATTCATCCCCCACATGGGCAATGTCTCGGAATCCCGTACTGGACATCGGCTATGAACCCAAGCATGTATGCGTATTCCTTCATCTTCTTCATATCCCTCCTCTCCTGTTTCTCTAAGTATGGATCCATAACCTGATCAAGGAATAATCAAGACGAATGAAGGACAAATAAAGGAATAAGGAAGACAAAAACAAGTTCAATCTAAGCAAACAAAAATTTCCATAAACCGCAAACGAAAAATCTAAAACGGAAAGGATCAATAACCTAATCAAGGAAGAAGAAGACGAATCAAGGAAGAAGGAAATGGAATCAAGGAAGAAGGAAGACCAAAACAACTGATATTTAAGCAAACGATAATTTCTCTAAATCGCAAATCAAAAATCTAAAACATAAAGGATCACTAACCTAATCAAGGACGAAGAAGACGAATCATGGAAGAAGAAAATGGAAACAGAAACGATCAAAGCAAACAATAATTTCCCAAAGCAAACGATAATTTCCCAAATTCGCAATAAGCAAACGATAACCTGATCAACTTCAATCTAAGCAAACGCAAAATCTAAACAAAATGGATTCACTAACCAGATTGGAAGGAGACGATCTATCGAAATCTCAAACAGAAGACGAAAACTGAATCGAATCAAGAAAAACCCAAAATAATTCACAATCGCAAAGCAAATCGCCAAACCCTAGCTCTCGTTTACAAAAGAAATTGGTCGCGAGACCAAAAGAAATGTTAAGTGTGAGAAACCCTCTGTCTCAAACAGAGTGTCTTCAAAAAAAAAAAAAAAACGTGACCACTCATCTTGCGCCACGTCGCTGAAGAGATTGTCTGAGAGAGCTCATTCGCTAATGAGCGGTTCACCGAATATACTCGATTTTTCATTTTTTTTTCTTTTTGCATAAGAATTTGTGCCGATATCCTCTTAAATACTCCAATGGAGATGCCCTCAGTTTCAAGATGACTGCAATCAAATGATATTTTTGTTTTGTTGTCGTCGGTTCAAGAACATATTTCTTCGACATGTTTCTTGCGACTAGCGATAAAATTTCAAACACTACTAGTTCTATCCTTTAAATTTTGGATTAGCGATATGTCGTTGAACCAGATACAACAATATGAATACTAATTTCATTACTAGTAGCAACAAAACAAACACAGTCCTATTGCTCATTCTCATTACAGAACAACCAATTTTCTAAGACATTATGTTCTTTAATTTAATATATTTTGGCGCGCAGGGCCGGCTCAAACAATTCATGGGCCCTATGCTATGAGAAAAAATGGGCCCGTATTATACTCACTAATTATAATATTGAATACGATATTAAAAATTGAAAGAAAAAAAACATCAATTAACAACAAAAATGGGCCCTATGTTTTTTATAACTCACGTGACCTTTTCAAAACTCACGTGTTCATCTTCTTCTTCGATTAAAAACCTAATATTCTTCTTCTTTCGTAGCAAAAAAATCTGAAAATTTTGGCCCCTCGTTTATAAGTTCTTAAAAAATATTTGACCCCTAAAAACTAAAGAAAATTTGAAAATTTTAACTGGGCCGTGTGCAAATACACTCTGAGCACATGCTCAGAACCGGGCCTGTTGGGTCGTAAAGCATCATAAGATTTACTTATTTAGCCCAAAGCCAAGCTCTAGATAGCACTAACAATTGACACAAACCTTAATATATCTTTCTCCTAATAATCATAGTTCCAACTTCCAACGTAACATAAGTATCATTTTTCTATAATATTATTTAAGAAATTATTTAGTAAAATAAACTTTATTTTTTAATTTATTACATATTATGACATTATAAATAATAAAAGATAAAAGATAATTGAAATAGGAAATGATTCAATTGTCATTTAAAATTATTGATGAGCAGCATATGGAAAATAATTATTTCCTAATAAATAGGGTATTTACTATTTAGTTTCTTAATTATTACAATTATTAAAAATAGTATATAACTTTAAATAATAATCAATTCATACATATTCAAAACAAAAAAAATATTCGCGATCTTGCAATATTTTCACTATAATTTGTATACTTTTATTTGAATATATATCAAAACAAAAGCTGAAAATATTTTACTATTTTTATAAAGAGTTAGACACAAGAAATTTGATTTTTTAAGAGTTCGTGAACTGACCACAAAACATATAGTCATTAAACGGTGTATATTAGAGTTGGTGTTTCAATATTGTAGTTCTTTGCAGGTTATCCCGAATAGTATTTTAGTCCACCGTAAAATGGGTTAAGTAAGCGGGTTAGCCCACCATGGACGAGTTATGATTCTAATTGTCAAATGCCCACAAAAACGGGTCTCACAAATCAAAATATTATTTTTTTATTTTTAAAGATAGATGATATACTCAATTTACTAAATAATATGATTGTTCTTAGAAAATTAACTATAGTTTTTTCTTAGTAAGCGGGTTAGCCCGCCATGGATGAGTTAGGATTCTA
The DNA here is from genome assembly GCA_002933935.1 of Eutrema yunnanense. NCBI lineage: Eukaryota > Viridiplantae > Streptophyta > Magnoliopsida > Brassicales > Brassicaceae > Eutrema > Eutrema yunnanense. The sequence goes on along the minus strand of PKML01044079.1, from coordinate 269,315 downwards.
ATTTTCAAATGCCCACAAAAATGGGTTTCGCAAGTCAAAATATTAATTTTTAGTTTTAAAGATAGATGATATACTCAATTTACTAAATAATACGATTTTTCTTAAAAAAATTAACCATAATTTGTTATATTTTTATTTGATTATGTGTAAGTTTAATTTTATATTTTAGTCCGGTGCAAAACGGATTAAATAAACAGGTTAGTTCGGTTTGACAATTTTATCTATAATCATTAGTTAGGCATATTATAAAATTCAAAAAAGATCAAAACACTTTTTCTTAAAATTTTGAAACAAATTTGAAGAAAAAATTACTTCGCGCTATAGCGCGGATTAATTACTAGTTTTTTTCTAAACACAACAACATCACGATAAATATAATAAAGAATAGTGAGCAGAGCAAAAAAAAAAAAACTAAAAACTAAAAACTAAAAAACCTCACCTAGAATTATTGCACAAATCAGCTCTTACATAAGTTCGAACAAACTCTATACGAGATTCTCCGAGTCTGGGTTTAGAGACAGACCAGACTTGGTAATTCCGTTATACGGAATCAGTCCCATGTAGATTTAGGAGTTTCGCACATTTTTTTGGGATATGTGGCTAGTTTACATCTCTACCTATTTATGAGTTACTACCTATTTATTGTTCATAATCTACCTATTTATGAGTTACTACATCTATCAATCTATCGTACATGAGTTAGATTGTCTAATCTAAGCCTAAGCCCAAGCCCAAGCCCATACTTCAGTATAAAGCCCCATTCAATAACGTCAACGATTTCACAAATACAACTTTTTGGGTTACATTCTTTATTTTCCCAAAAGTTACATTCTACTCATACGGCTTAAAATGACGTATCCAACATTTTATTCACAGTACAAAAATAAACCATTCTTGTAATACTAAATAGTAAATAGTGTGGTGTGATTTATGCATCTACTTATGTGTGCATGTTATAAATACTACTAGATTCTAACATGCGCATCTGCACGGGATAAAGTTTTTTGTAAACTAAATTTTGAAATATACAAAAGATGAAATGAGAAATAAGATCTAATTTAAGTGTTATTGATTCAAATATGTTGAATTTTTAATTTTTAGATTTTTAGTGAGAAGATAATATTTTGTTGATTTGTTGTGTAATATATTTTTTGATGTTTATACCATATTTCTAACCCGTGTGAAGCGAAATCTAGATTCTAATCCGCGTTGGGTGCGAGACAATAATTTTTATATATTACTTTTTTATGATTTTTTTTTTTTGGTAAAAATGTTAAGATTTTATTACCAATTTTTTTTTTTGATATAAGGTACATGGATTACTAAGAAACCAGATTAACCGAAAAAAAACTATTGACAACGATAAAAATACAACAAACAACACCGAATGGCTAAGAAAACGGCTAGCGAGACAAGAAAAAACAAAAACCGAAACAAAACCAGACGAGAAAGCAGCAGTCACACGCAAAAGCGCGGACCATACCGTTTTTGTCGCAGCTCCGAAGAACTAGAGTTCTCATCTTTGTTGCCATGAGCATCATCCTGAGGCCAGTCCTCAAACCTCATGAGTGAGATGCCTACAGCTTCTCCGAGAACTAACGGGATTTTTGGGATCCGTAAAAGACTAACTTGCAACCGTCGACAAGAGAGTCGAAGGGGCAATCGAAGAGTCACCTCCAATCGCCATTCCCAATAAAACGAACCTCTTCAGAAACCAGCCCCCATAGCTACAAGATAACCGCAACAACAAACCGGTGTCTCAACAATCACGTCCGGAATCACTCCACCATCTACACCGGACCACCACCTCAACAATCACAATCACGCCTCAACTTTTTTGTGAAATTTATATTGAAAAAATATTAACGAAAATTGTTTGACTTAAATTTTAATTAAAAAAAAATCATGATTATGTGATTTCTAGATTATATAGATTTAATCAATGTTTGGCAACAAGTTTAATAGTTGTTTGGCAACAAATTTTTTTTTTTTTAAATAAAAGGTATTTGGAAATAGATTTTAAAAATGTTTCTGTTTTAATAGTATAGATGTATACAAAGATAATCATTCATTTATCTATAATAGTCATTGTATATATGTGTGCTTACGTATGTAATACGTACATTACATATTCATGGAAATTTCCGCTGTAGACATATATTTATGTGCGAATGTTATATATATTACATGCACTGTTGCACAATCATTCATGTATCTCTATAGTCAGTCGCACATGCACTGTTGCACAATCATTCATGTATCTCTATAGTCACTCGCCGACCTAAAAAAGAGAAAATCTCAATATTCACTCGATACGTGTATGCTTACGCTTACGTATATGTAATACAGTAATACCACTACTCATATAAAAAAATGTAATACCAATACATATTCATGGAATTTTCCGATGCAGGCTTATGTTTTTTACAATTGCTCAAACCAAAAAAGAAAAAGAAAATAGATTCTCAGCTACCCAAAAGATCCATATTCTCAAAATCAATCTATCTTACTTTAAGGCTACGGCCGAAATATAAAAACAATATAAAAATGCATTTCTCTTTATTAATCTCCCATCAGAGAATAATAAGAGGTAGTTTGTGAAATTGCCAAAAAAGTGTAACACGATTAAAAAAAATAACATCTTAAGTGATATAATTCGATAAATAACTATTTGTGAGTGTGGATGGACAAAATTTCCTTGGACACCATCTTTGAGACCTCACACGTTGAAAATATTGATTTCAAAAGAAAAAAAGAAGATCTGATACAATAACCCTATAATAAAAAAAAATAGCAAATTGTTAGATCTCTCATTTATTTGACATTTTATAAAAATCTGAAGCTTTTTCTGGATGCAATACAAACATAACATCGTTTTACCTCCAAAGTGGATATCGGAAATGAATTGATAGGCATTTAAAAAAAAGAAAAAAGAATTGATAGTCATTTCACAAACTATAAACCATTTGATGATGATAACCTCACCCAATTTCTCTAATAATGTTTTTCTTTAAAAAATTATTCATTATATTTTGTATACATATTAAGGGGTAACCCAAGTATAGAAAAAGGTTTTCACGAAGGGTCCAATAAAAATAAATAATTTCATATAAATTTGTGTTGGGGGGTCAGAATATTTATAATTGAAATTAACTCTCTATTCTTTAACCAAAAAAGAAAAGAAATTTTAACTCTCTATTTAACTTTGTGCATATGCATGGTTCATTTCTTTTCAACTCGAAATCCCAAGAATCTAGCGTCCACTATAACATGTCCACCTTTCCTATTCGTGTTGTTAAAATTTTCCACTTGTGTGGATCATAACCCAACTTTAGAATTTTTTTTAAATTGATTTGAGGAGCTAAAGTTAAAATTTTCCACTTGTGTGGATCATAACCCAATTTTAGTTTTTTTTTTTTTAAATTGAGGAGTTAAAGTTAGCTCCTCAACTTTAGAATTAAGGAGCTAAAGTTAGTCCGGATTTTCTGCTTTCGATTATATATGGTTTGGTTTAGTTTTGATTTATTACTATTTTCTTAGATTTGGTTTGCTTGCTTTTCGGTTATATTTGGTATAGTCTTAGGTTTGTAAACCAACACACTAATTAAATTGATAGATAGTAATTATATAATACGTTTGATTTGTATTTTAGTTATTTATTTAATTATTGGTACGTTAGTTGCAACAAATAGTGGTGTATGGAAAAAGGGTGAGTGATCTCACAAGTCTTTGTATTATTTAAGAACATTTATCACTAATCGAAAAGGTAGAGAAGTTGACTGAAAAACGGTGGTTTATTATCATCCTAAAATAATGTTTTTTTTTTCGGTTTCTGATTGGGACCTTTAACAAATGTGAATAACGATTTTAAGTTTCGGCTTCGTATAAATTAAGTTATTGTATATGGCGATATATGATTCTTCCAAGTTCCAAACGGGAATAACGATTTTAACCCAAACAATGTAGAATGTTTGAAATACCTAGTGTTTAAGGAATTTTTTATCTTCTCGGGGACAAGTCTCTTACAAAACAAGTAAATACATGAAGGCTCATAAAATATGAAGGAAATGTGTTTTTCGATGACTCTCCAACGCCCAAGTCAGAAAACTTATAAAGAAAGACCACTGAGTGGTGAATCGGAGAACGAAAAGAGTGATCAGAAAACGGGGTGAATGAAGATGCCTATCGGATCCGAAAGAAAGGATGGATCCGCGATGGACTATAAAAGGTGGGCTTTTTTATGGTAAAATATAAGAAAATGAGAGTTTGAGTGAGTGAGCTTCACAGTTTAGGAACAACCATGAAAATGATCGGAGAATGGTCGGAAATGAGACTTAGAGTCTCGGAAAGAAGGAAATATTAGTGTTTAGAAGTAATAAGCACACTGATCTCACAACAATCTATAGGAGAGTATGAGAAAAGTTGCGAACCCTTCTCGTTGGAGAAGGGGTGATATTTATAGAGTTGTACGTGGCCCGGGTTGGTATGTCGGGTCAGATCATGGACTGACATTGTTGGGCCATTGGGTCAGATATCGGATCCGTTGAATGGAACTTGTACCCATGGTGCGTCTGACTTCTCACATATTTTCTTTGCCAGTTTGCGTCAGCTACTCGACTAAGCCTTGATGCGTCGCTATCTCTCTTAGTGTACGGCATTGGAAGCATCAGATTAGGCGCGATATGGTCATCTCCCATACCATTGCTTTTTCATATGCTCAGAGTGTTATCACTTTCGCCTATCAAGTGTGAACCTTTCGCCTATCAAGTGTGAACAAAAAACATTAATTGCAAGATCCATAGGTTGCTAGAAGAATGGGTGTAAGTTTAAATATATTTTGATTGTCGATTGGAGGGAAAATACATGTATTGAAATAACTATTCTCGCCTAATTGATTTGCATACATGGCCCGAATCCCTTGATACCAGGGATCGGGCTGTCGAGGTTGTCCAGTCCGGCGTGCTCCTTGCTCCTAATACATGTGTGGATTAACATTTCCCGACATCGATCTCTCTAGATTACTGATCTTTAGACGAGGTAAGGAAAGAGTAACCGCTCACTCCTCCTGACCACTCAGTCCCCGGTCTCCATGTGCCTGACAGTGTGGCCTACATTGTCAGATACAGGGAGCCCGGAGGCAGGTGGCATTAGCCGGATCTCTTGGTTCCGTATGCTTGGGGTGTTTGGGTTGTATGCCCAAAAAAGTTCATTTTTTAATTGTTTTTTCTATCTTAATTAAAAATGAATTTTACAGACTTGAACTTTAAGTGGGTCCCAAGTTTGATGGAAAATGTTGAATTATTAAAAGATCCACGTCATTATCTCTTTGCGAAATCAAAAGTCAAAGGCTTTGACTTTTGTATACATTCCTACTTTCCGAAAGTGATTTCCCAAAAGAAACAAAAAAGGTTCTTATGATGTTAATATAATATTTTAAAATGTCATCTTACATGTCCAATTGGAAATCATGAAGTTTCTGTTTTTTATGAGATTATGGGATTTTTATAGATTGAAACGTTTCTGAATTTTATGATACATATACATTGAAAGCTAAATACTTAGCGGTTTAATCTGCTAGACAAAGTTCGGAGTTTCGACCTTAGTTTTATTTCTGTGTCGATTTCGGTAAGCAGATTTTTTTCTTCCAGATTTCGAAGTCAGTTTTTGAAAATATTTACATAAATGTAAATGTTCGGAAGTTTCCAATAGATTTTATATTTGAATATTTTTTGTTTTCGGGTTTAAACACGCTTCAATTAGCTCCAAACTAAATACATCGCTTAACTTTTTTTGTTTGTAAAATTAATAGTGTTTTGTAAGAAATAACACTTTCTAAACTTTAAATACTTTTTAATACTTAATTTACTATTCATAATTTTTTAAAAACATTTTGTTACTATTCATGACAATTTAACTCATATACAGTACGGCGTATACGTCTGTTAACAATACACAAATAGAAAGAGGGAGAGGTATTTTTGTCATTTATACGCTAAAAGATAAAAAGTGCTAAAATTATAAGAAAAGTTTGAATAAGTGCCATCTCATGCAATTTGTTCTAAAATCAATGCATACTATGACTTAACCCGCACTATAATTAGCGCGGGGTAAAATTTTTTAAATAAATTGTTTTGAAATTTTTAAAAAATTGATTTTGTTTGAATTTTATAATATGTCTAACTCATGATTATATATAGAGTTGTCAAACGAAATAATTTGTCTATTTAACCAGTTATATAGTGAACTAAAATATTATTCGGACTAACCCGCAAAACCTATAATCTTGAAACACATAGCTCTAATATGCACCGTTTAATAACTATAGTTTTGTGGTTAGTTCACGAGCTCTAGTCTAACTTTTTATAAAATTAGTAAAATATTTTTCCACTTTTATTTTGATATATATTCAAATAAAATATAATAAATTATAGTGAAAAATATAACAAGATTTTGAATATTTTTTTTATTTGATTATACATGGATTGATTATTATTTTAAAATATATAATATTAAAAATAATTAAGAAACTAAATAGTAAATAACCTCTTTAATGATAAATAAATAATTTACATATTCTCATCAATAATTTTAAAAGACAATTATATCATTTCCTATTTTAAATACATTTTCTTATTTTTAATGACATAATATGTAATAACTTATAAAATAAAATTCATTTTCAAAAATATATTCTTAAATAATATTATAGAGATTTGGTGAGATCTTTTTCCTCTGTCCTGGCACTTGATTTCTCATAGATTAGCTCATCAAAACAAGAGAAAATACACCCTACCGAAGGAGAAACATCAAGAGATAATCGCACCAACGCCTGATACGAACAGGGAAAGGCAATAGATCTAGCGATGTACACCAGAAAACAGAGAATATGAAGAAAACGTAGCACAAAAACCAGAGAAAAGCCAGGCCTTGACCAAAACCATCACTGTGAAAACGAAGAGTGTATGGTAGTCTCCCTCGTTGGACAAGAATGTCAAAGAAAGCCTTAGAATCGGTTACCGCAAAGGAGAGGGTTATCAGATCTGAAAATTGTCTTTTAAAATGGCCGAAAACCCTAATCGGCATCACTGCGTCACCATACTCTTGTCAACGATTTGATTTCATAAATGATGCATTGTAAATTTTGGAAAACAACTCAATCCAATGAGATTTTTGTAACAACATATTATTTTATTCATGTACTAAACTGAAAAAAAAAACACGTTTAAAAACATAGCATATAATTTGGCCGTCATTTTATCCATCAACGAACTATTTAATAAAGTAGCATAATTATATAAGAATATTTCGGTCAAAACATGAAAAAAATATGAATACTCTTTTATTGTGGTTTCCCATAAAGAAAAAGTCCTAATTGTTAAAATTATTAATTAAACCGGGTTTTGCATTTAACCGGGTCATCGAGTTCTTTGACAAAACGTCAAAACCTAGTCATTAGGTTGGCCGGTTTTTGCGGTTTTCGGTCGGTTTTACCAGTCTAATTCAAATCCAGTTGATAGATCAACTCGGCTTTGGCTAGAGAAGCGAGTTCTGGTTGGACAAGTTCGACCGGACAGTCCAGTTCGGTTTTCAAACCTTGGTTTTGTGTCACCACCTAAATAAATAAATGTTCATGATCATTTAGCTAATATACCATTTAAAAGAAGAGAAGAAAAGCTGTTAGACGGCCAAAACTAGACAGCCTACCGGCTAAAAATAGACTACCTATATAAATTAAATATGTACTTCTCAAAATTATTTTGATTCACTGAAGATGACATTAAATTAAAATATATTTGCTTCAAGAAAGAAAAAGGTGATAGGAATCGTGAAGTGAGGAACCATTAATGGCCGTTAAAAAATAAAAGAGGAAACATTGATGGATTAGGTCTAGTGATGGACATTAAACAAGACTAAATGAAAGTGATATAATTGTTGTGACAACGATTTCGAACTATATGGAAGTCAAAGTGTTTCACTACTACTTGGTCTTTGAATAGTATTCATATTATTGGCGTTAATACAACCAAGTACAACATTCATATATACATTAAGAGTGTCATGATGTTTTATATTAACAACAATAAATGAATAAACTTCTGACCACAAAAAAACACTTAATGAGGAAAGTTAAAGCTACTAACGTCAACCCTCTGAAAACGGACTTAGTGCCACTAAGCTAAGAAAAAAAAGAGCTAGAGTAAAGCCAACACTAATATTAGCGTTAGTCTCTTTAAATTTCTGATGTTGAATCTTAATATATTTTCTTGAGATGATGGTTTTTATCGGTCCATCTCGAATCAAATCCTATTGTAAGATTGGTAATAAATATTTTTTGGATCATCTTACTTAGATCAACAAACGAAACTCTGATACTATGTTAAGTTTTATGGGGTTGTAACTCAAAACCAATTAGTAATGGGTGATCGATCCATTTCGGATGTGGAATCCTAATAAAATATGAATCAGGATGCGATAACCCGAGTACCCATTTAGAATCTTCGTCCTTTTTCATAACGCAGTTCTTTCTTTATTTGTTTTACTTTCATTTCCATAACTTAATTATCTATTGCATTCATTCTCACGTAGTTGTATTATCACATTTAACAAAACAATCATGCTGCCAAATAGAGAATTGAGTTCATATATACTAGAGTATTAGCAACATATGATAATTAATACTCTCTCCGTTTCATAGTGTCGTTTCAAGGTTTAATTTTTGTTTTACAAAGAGTGTCGTTTTACATTTTCAATGCAAAATTTTGAATAAAATTCTAGTTTTAAACTTGTTGTTTTAATGTATTAAATGGAGAGAGAAAAATTGTTTAGTGTATTAATAAAATGTAATATGGAACTTTTAATAGTTTTCTTAATATGCGTGAAATGTGTCAAAATGACACTCTTTATGAAACAGAGGGAGTAACTACAAAATTAAGTCTTCTTTTTGACCAACTTCTGTTCACATTAAAAAGACTATCTAACCCCTATTTTGTACCACTAATTACACAAGAAGAAGAAGAAGAAGAAGAAGAAGAAGAAGAAGAAGACCGCGAAGGTCGAAGTTGTAAACGAGATCGGCGGTGACGACGGAAAAGACCGCGAAGGTGGTGACGGCGGCGACGCCGTCGGTGACGATAACACTGGTGGGTGGTGGTGGTCAGTGAGAGTATTTTGGGTTTTCTCTATTCCCCTTCCTAATTTCCAAATAACTATCTAATTTTGTGGTCAACTTATAATATTTACTAAATTTACTCTATATACTATATATAATTGTCTTTTCAACACACACACATATATATGTATATGTAAAATAGAGCGCACTTCAGACTAATTTTTATTTTAAAAACGTTTAGAATTTGTAGAAGCAAAAATATTTGGTCTTCTTTTTGGAACAGAAAGTGTGCTATGTTGAAACGTAATCCCATAGATCAATAGTAATGTTTTTCACCTCCCAATAAAACTTTAGGTTTTTTCCCACTTACAAAATATAGTTTTGGCCCCCCCTACATGTCACCTTGAAAACACTGCTTTTTTAATTCGGGGTAACAAAAAAAAAGTCTTCGAATTCTTTCATAAAATTTGTCAATTTGAAGACCAAAAATAGAACTTTTTATTGTTAAAAAAAACCAAAGTAAGTTTTTCAAATAAATGCATTTCTTATAAAATAGGTAATGATATATATGATATTCCTCTCGATACTATAATACTTCTTCAGTTTCATTATATGTTTGTGTCAATAACTCTCACGTATACACTTCCATGTTTATTATACTCATGTATTAGTACAAACCATAAATAAAAGAGCTTGCAAATATTATCTAATTATATCAATTATTCCATCATTTACATTTGTAATGGTTACAAAACTTCTTTCCTCACAGAAATGTTTCATTTTCTATATTCCGGAATAAAAGGAATAAATGAAATGTTTCAGATGTTTTTTTTTTCCCATAAGATCGGCCCTCATATGAAAAGATTAACTTAGCTAGCAACGAGGTCGCATGCATCATTATAATTGCTTTTAAAGAATTTGTCCAAAAGTTACGAGCGATTTTTAGCCATTCAAGGGGGAGAGAATATCGGCTTTATAGCCCAACATCGATTTATAGCATCCTCCATTTTCAGCAAATATCCAATATAGGTCATAAAAGATTTAAATTAATCAGATTACTTTTTGTATGGAGCTTAGTGAAATCATTAGTTATAGTGGTAACATCTCCACTGTTGCATCTACCTAACCTACTTCTACATCAATACCATCGAACAACACTGTTCTACATCAATACCACCCCAAAAAATGTTTTCTAGATGGAACGTGCCGACCTAACCAAAAATATTTCTTGATCGAAACATGCAAAAAAAAACAGTATTTATTCAAACGAATAGGCTCCTATATAAGAAATCTGAGCATTGATGAATATATTGTGTTACAATCCTCGTCATGATCCAATATCATTAGGCTGATGATGTGATCGAACATTGTTTCAAACTATCGTCTAACCTTGACTCAAATACCACTTGTAACTTATCAAATCATCATGTTAATGGACCTCCACTTCACTACAAACCTTATTGACCCATAAGATTCACAACCGATCACTCATAAAACAATTCATACAAGACTTGTTGACAAGGGCGGATGTATATAATATATGTGTTAAGGGGGTGGCACTTGCCCTACCCATCATATTATAAAATTTCATGTAATTTATTATTTATTTTATTTTCCCCACTAATTTATTGCTCAAATCACATCCCAAACTTACATTATTTACCGTTTATACCCTTCGTCTTAAGAATTAGGTTGAATCGAACTAGAAGAAAAAAAAACATAAACTTTTAAAGAGAAAACATATTGAAGCATATACCCGCTTTAGGGTTTCTTTATTATTGTGTGAATGAACAAATCTTTAAAATTTGTATTTATAAGCCACAAAACCCAATTTCTAATCTCGATTAGTAAATATTTTTTTTTTCTAATCCCAATAAAAAAACCGTAGGGGGGGTGGTTTCCTCCCGATATACCCCCTCCAAATTTGCGTTACATTCCTCTACTCGCTCAAACAATGCCCCATAACATACTTTATTAGAGTTTATCAATTAGAAACAACACTTCTTTTCATAATAAACTTCGCTTGAAACCTTATATATTGACCCATCGGATTCACCTTTTCTGTTATCTCATAAAAATAATGCATACATGACTTCTTTATTTAGGGATGAACATGGGTTGGGTAATTAATTTAATTTCAATATCTTTAACCGATTCAAAATTTAGGGAAACCGCAAGAATTTCCGGATACCGGCGCCGTAAGACATGTCATTGTTTAAAAACCGGAATAATCAAAGGCGTTAGACCAGAATATCCTCCGAATTCCTCAGACTAGATGTTTACTCTCACACAAAAAGAAAAAACAAATTACTTTTCAATAGATCATCTATACTAAAATACATATGGATTAATACATTTAACGCTATAGTTTCTATAGATGAACATTAAGGCTGCAACTGGTTGTCAACGAAAGGAATAAGTTGAATAAGTTGAATCATGATGAGTGGAATAAAAATGAGCGGAATAATACTATTGAGTTGAATAAATTGAATGAAATGAATAAGTTGCAGAGAAATAATAGTTAAAATAAATGGTAACTATTTAGAGGAATACAGAGGAATATAAATTTTAATATTAAAAATATATTTAACAATATCCTAAAAGATATCTAATTTGAAATTTAAACTTAATAAGAGTGATAATATATTTAATTTAAATAAATTAAAGTTAAAAATAATTGTTATTAGAAGATAAATAATTGTTAAAAATAATTGGTATTTATAAGAGGGAGTATGCGTTGGTGTTTTATTTTATTTTTAATATAATTTTCAAATTTTGAAAATAAAATCTTTAGATATAAAAAATTGAACTGATTTTGTGTAACTAAATATCTATTAATTTATTTTAAAAAATTAAAAATATTGATTGTTTTGTTTATTTCCAAGATTTTCTGAACAATATATTTTTTCTAACTCAAGTAATATTTATTTTAATTAAAAAAATATTTTTTTTAAAAAAAGTTTATTCCTCCATTGTTACTCACCTATTTTGAGGGGTAACAAATTTCAACGTAATCAACCATTTTTCAACTAGTTCTTAGAGGAATGCAAACTTTTAGAGGAATGCAAATTTGGCTCAAATGGTAAGTTCTTAGAGGAAAGCAGTGGAATCAATGATTCAACTCATTTTTATTCATCTATTATGTCAACCAGTTGCAGCCTAAGACTGTTTTTTCAGACAACATAATTTTGGACGTGACTAAACTTCTAAACACAACATTAATTTAAAAAGGAAAAATTTGGTTGATAGGAAAATAAAAAGATCCAGAGATGGACACAAGGGGAATGTAAAATTGATCCACTATGAATTAAAGAAAATCTTGTGGTCACTTTAATATGCGGCTGCCTTTGCTTTCTTTGCCTTGTACTTTGATTCAAATTTTTAAACCCACACCATCTCTGTTCATCTTCTTTTGTATTATACGTATTATATAAATACCAAATTTCTTTTATTCATTTCAGATGCATTGCACTTGGAACTTAGAATGTTTTTCTTCCACCATTTTTCCAGTTTACGGCCGACTAACCATACTTTGATTGCCACATGTACAATAGGTCCCAATGCCACTTCATGATGAGAAATGGGATTATCCTTGGTCATAGATTATCATACAAAGGGATTGAAGTGGCTAAAACAAATATCAATGTAATGGTAAGCTTACAATCGTCCACAAACGTCAAACATGTAAGATATTTTTTGGAATTCTTTGGTATCGTTACATTGCCAACTACCTTGTATTTGACATTGCGCCTCCACAGTTCTTTGGGCACAAGAAAAATAATTTCTTAAGAGATATTCGACATCAATTATGGGGCGAACCTTACTTCTACAAGAAGTGTTAAGATGGAATGTTTAGAAAGTATGTTCCAGAGAAAAAAAGTCGCAGAAATCCTTCATGGTTGTCATGGATCAACTTTTCCCGGTCACTTTGCTACATTTAAAACTGTGTGCAAGGTCTTACAAACTCGTTTTTGGTAGTCTACAATGTTCTAGTATGTCGAAACTTTCATCTCAAGATGTGATTATGTCTAAAGAATAGAGAACAAGATGAACAAGATTAAAGAACTTCATTTTAGAAGTCGAAGTTTTTGATTTTTGGAGAGCCGATTTCATGGGACATTTTCTAACATTCTTTGGGAACCAATACATACTTTTAACTTGTTGATGTTGACTATATATCAGAGCAAATCCTACTAATGATGCTAGTGTTATCTTCAAGATGTTCAATTCCATCATATTTCCAAGATTCATTGTACCGCGAGTTGTGATCAGTGATGGAGAAAACTGGTCTGTCAAGTTAGATGATGCTCTTTGGGCATATAGAACAGCCATCAAGACTCCATTAGGTACGGCCCCTTTTCATCTTGTATGTAGGAAGACATATCACATTCCAGTTTAGTTTGAATACAAAACAGAATGAACGATAAAAGACTTCAACTTCAATCTCAAAATAGATGCGGAAGGATAATTATCCAAAATCATCCAGTTTCAATCTCGATTTGACAATATTAATTAATAGAGTGAAGATGACGAAAATTTGCTTTTTTGTTGTTAATTTTGTTTTTCTTTTTGGTCATAATTAATTGAGAGTAAAAATGTATTTGTGTTGACCAAATAATGTTATATGTAAATTGTTTTAGCAAATGGTGCAATGTTTGTTTTAAAAAACTTGATTTAGTGCTATTTTAGGGTATTCTCCTTTTTATGTTACGTTTTCATATACCAAAATAGTTTTAGAATCTAAAATGACAACTGAAATAATTAACACATATCGTAAATTCGAATAATAGAATCCGAGAAAGCTTTTTACACTGCATTTTGTCTTTTGTTTTTAAGGATTAATTAATAACTTGGAGGCTTTTATATGTAAGGTCACTTATTTAAAGTTTTTAATTTTTTTTAGCATTTTTTGAAATTATTTTAAAAAGTAATATTTATTTCACTATTCATGACAATTTAGCCCATATAAAGTACGGCGTGTACGTATGTGGACGGTACATTGCTAGACAGAGGGATGAGTATTTTTGTCATTTACACACTAAAAACCAAAAACAAAAAGTGTTAATTTTTTTTTTAAACTGTTTGTATTAAAAAAAAAAAAAAAATTGGTCTTTTTTGTTTTTACAAAATATAATAATACTTAAAATAAACCTAATCACATTCCCGGATTGGGCATGGTCTAAGTCCTAATCAAAAAAGCAATTTTATGTTAAACCTGAAACCTAAACCGAGGCTAATCTGGCTAAACCGGAACGATGAAACCCTAATCAAAAAGCAAAGGAAATCCCTGCCGCCTGATAAGCCACCATTGGACAAAGATTCTGGGGGTACAGAAAACCACTGCTGCAACCGCAACGAAACAGAAAACCTCCACCACAATCCTTTCACATACATTTTGAAGTGGCACAATTGCCACATAACACCGCCGGAGAGGAGAGGAGACTTGAAAGCGCAGCACCGGAAGACAAAGGAAACTTTACCTACTCCACAGAGGCGAATGAGGCGGTTGAGGGCGAAAAGGACCCAAAGCAAGAGACGCCGCCGAGAAAACTTAGCCGCACCGACAGCTCCGCCGTCCCATGGCAGATCTACGGTTTGGTAAAGAAATCTGGCGGATCTATTTCCTTGAGAGCACTCGCCACTTCACCGCACCCGCGACTTCAGTCGATCCATACCGCTAAGCCTCGCCAAACCTTGCCGAACAAAACTCCACCAGCAGATAGCCACCAGGAAGCTCCGAGAATAAAGCGACCAATTTCAGATCTCATCCTCACAGATCCGGAGCCAGCGCCTCGCCTTGATGCTACCATAGAATCGCCATGCTTCACCGCCGAGGAATCAGGAAACACCGCCAAACTTGCCGAAAAGAAATTCCTTTCCACGGACGAAGCTCCGTAGGTGAGCAAAAAATGGGGTTTGATCCTCTCACAAAACCAGCGAAGAGCACCGGACGCCGGAGAGGACTGGTGAAACTAGATATGAAAAATCGCCTCTTTTTCGCCGGGCCAAATTCACATCTGTCCTTTCAAATGTGGAGTTATTCATCTATACCCCATGTTATTCAGCCATACCCCTTCTCTTTTAATGAAATGTGATATCCCAATCTTGCCCTTCTAATTTCGAAAGTAGGACATTAAAAAAAAGAAATGCTGACCAATGATAATTAAGGGAATTTCATCCAATCAGAAGGTAGGTTTACAAATTTCAACCAATTAGAACAAAACAAATTTGGGCCAATCGTAAAGGAGGATTAGAAATTTCGACCAATTAAAACAAAACAAATTTCGCCCAATAAAAAGAAGGGAAAAGAAAGAAAAAAAACAATCAGGCGCCAAAAATTGCAGCCAATCAGGCGCGAGGGAAAAAAAAAAATTTCTCTCAAAAACGGGAGATTCGCAGAATTCATCGCCCATCATGAGAGCTCTTCTTCAGGGAAACGACAACTCTTCTTCTACTTCTTCATCTGCCATTGAAGCTTAAAAACGAGGTTAGTTCTTCTATAATATTAGTAGATTATGCCCTAGAACCCTAAGATTTGAATTGAATTTACAAATTCAGGGGATTTGAATTGAAATTACAAATTCGGGGGATGTGATTTCAATTGAAATTACAATTTCTTAATTGAATTTATAGATTATCGTAGGTAGAATATAGTTTTTGCCCCGATTTCACCCAATTTGCTGTGATACAGTGGAAACAATTGGTATTACTGAGGCAAGTCACTACTAAAAATTATGCGTATAGCTACGGATTAGCCACGGCAATTCCGTAGCTTTTTTAAAAGCTACGGAAAAGCTACGGAAAAGCTACAGAAAAGCTACGGAACAGCTACGGAAAAGCCAGGAAAAGCCACGAATAGCCACCGATTAGCTACGAAAAAATTAGCTACGAAGCTATAGCTACGAAATAGCTACGACAAACTCTGTAGCTATTTTGCCGTAGCTATTTCGTAGCTATAGCTTCGTAGCTAATTTTTCGTAGCTAATCGGTGGCTATTTGTGGCTTTCCGTAGCTGTTCTATAGCTGTTCTGTAGCTTTTCCGTAGCTTTTTCGTAGCTTTTCCGTAGCTTTAAAAAAAAT
>PKML01044079.1:230674-247480 GCA_002933935.1 Eutrema yunnanense | reverse complement strand
TCTTCCTCCTCGATATATGTTCGCTTCCGCCACAGTGTTAACTGACTACCCTCACCATTCACTCCCGACGGTTCTGGGGGCGAGTTTGTATACATTTCCGGTGCCGGGTGAGTCTCAATTTCTTCGATAATAGCCATAACAGCAGTTCTACGAAGTTATAACACAACCATTAGCATCTGAAATCCAACTCT
Source organism: Eutrema yunnanense (assembly GCA_002933935.1). Classification (NCBI taxonomy): domain Eukaryota; kingdom Viridiplantae; phylum Streptophyta; class Magnoliopsida; order Brassicales; family Brassicaceae; genus Eutrema; species Eutrema yunnanense. The sequence goes on along the minus strand of PKML01044079.1, from coordinate 247,289 downwards.
ACACAAAATTCGAATTCCTTTGTTTCTACACACCACTCGAATTCCCAAATTCTCAGTTGAACGAAACACAGAAGAATAAGAGGAAGGACGAACCTGATTTAGAGACGGGAATTCGATTCTCCAGTAATCACTACCACTGTCTTAGTTGTACGTTTTAGTACCAAATAGGAGGGAAGAACTTTCGAATCGACACAAGTATTTGGGATAGATGTTGTTAGGGATTCGACAATTGTAGGTTTTAATTTTGGGGATTACCCGATTTCAGCGATTTCAACCCGATTATCGCGGGTCTGGTGTAAATTCGACCTGATTTCGCGGGTCTGGAGTGGTGAGGGTGGATATCGCGGATTTGGGCGTGGATATAGCTGGTTGGGTTCGTAATTACCAAAGTTTTTTAAGGGTGAGTAGTATTTTCTCGCTGTTTGGATTTAAAAATAAATCAAAATTAAATTAATTTTTATAACGGGGGCATATGTGAATAATGGTAAACTGAAAAGGGCATCTCAACATTTCCCCCTTTTTCGCCTTGATGAGAGAGAAGTCGAAGCGCGTTACAACAACGTACGCGACTCCAATTACCAATATTTTTAAAAAGTGTTAACTTATTAATGAAAATTAAAATAAGTGATCTTACATGCAATTATGTCTAATAACTTTGCAAAAACTTCTTAAAGAAAATGGAACCATAATGTAATGCTTAGAAAAACAACATGATAAAAACTTTTGTTTTTAAGGATTAGTTAATATAACTTTGCAAAAACTTGTTAAAGAAAATGGAACCATATTGTAATGTTTAGAAAAACAACATGATAAACTGATATGATGTCTTGTGGGTTTTATTAAATTCATACCGACAACCTTTTGACTTGCTTCCCTGTCTTTGTTTCTACACACACAGAGATCAAAACACCTTACTGATATCTCCATTTAAACAAAAGATCAAAATACCTTATTGATATTTCCATTTAAACAAAAGAACATTAAAAACAAACACTTAATTCATTTTCCTTAAAACTAATCATGTCTCTTCAAATAAGTGCAGCACACTCCAACACCTAACCTGCCGATTCGTTCATACGATATTCCTTTTGTATAATTAATTGTTGGAATAATTCCATTAGACAGTAAACCACTTAGTTACAATATGCTTTTAAGATAATGTCCCATTTTGATGAATTACCGACAAATGGAAAATTTGTATATATACGTATATGAATTTTACGTCTAATGATTTAATATTTATCTGTTCATCGTCATTACTTCAGAGTTCAAAATAATTTTGGAGATTATGTCTTTGCTTATATTGAAGTAAAATTTGTTAAAATGATCAAGATGATGTAGATAATGGATAGATGGTTTCCCAAACCCCTCCCCCAAGTTTTTTGAAAACAGCCTAATTTTTCTATTATATCGTAGTTTTCTAAAATAATAAGTTTTTGAAAATAGACCAAGTTTTGAAAATTTCATTATTTTTGTAAACTAAGTTGCTTAAAATTAAAACAAAATTAGAATTTGGTGCTATATACAAGTTTATCATCCTAATCTATTTTCAACATTAAATTAATTCCTAAAGTTTTAGATTTCAACCAAAGTTTTCATGTTCTAATTTCTCAACAAAAAAAAAACTCACGTTCTTCCTTAGATTTTTTTTTTTAATTTCATTAATTCAAATACGTATTACAGAGTTTCGAAACAAGTCCCTTAGGGATGTAAAGAAACCACCGATAGTGCTTAGCACTAGTTCAAAACCGTAATATCTGAGAAACCCGAAAAAAACCAAGAGAATAAACCCTCTAATATGGAGGATTAACACTTGAAGAATACTTGAGAGACTTTTAGAGAGAATACGAAAACTTATGAATAAAAAGACACTTTTATTTCACTAATTCAATTTTTCTACATTTCTTAGCTAGCTTGGTTACAAATGAGAGGATAAAGAGGTATTTATAGCCTCCCAAAAGATATGTTACAAAAAATCTAGATACTTCTACTATAACCTCCTTAGTTGCTAGATTTTTTTCCTAAACTCTAGAGTTTTCTACAACAATATCTAAATATATTAATCTTGTAGAGTTCTCTAGAAAAACTTAGGGAGGTGATAACCTTCTAGAGTATTTCTACAGAAATTTAGGATAATTCCAACATACACTCAAAATTAAGCTTGGTCCAAAATCAAGTTTAATTTCAATACGGGATACATAGCAAACGATCTTACAAAAAAAAAACACAATATTTATAAGAGGTTAACAAATTCGAAGGTTGAAATACCGAGAACCAAATGGTGAGGTACGATATTATTGACGGAGTGTTTCGTTGCATCTTTGATAGTTTGGGGTCAAAGTGGCACCGGAGTAGAAGTTGAAACTCGGAGATCAATGCCGATGGAGGTCATGAGGTGTTGGAATGAAGCCTGCCATTCTTTTATTTCCATGTAACATAAATTGAGGCTGGATAAGCTAGCTTTTTGTTTCATCATTTTTCTTGAATTTATTTTTTTAAAGAGTAGTGTTAAAGACAATTAAATCTTACCTTCCAATCACCAACCACTACCATCAAGCACCCAAGAAAGTTGCATATTACGACTAATCGTCCATAAGCACGTCACCATTTTTTTTTAAGTCATAACTAAGCTTTTTGGAAAATCCATTTCCACAAAAACAGCTTTTTATTGTCAATTGGTAAAAGCATCTATTTGTCCATACATATACATATTATCTTTCTTTCTTTTTGTCGACATACATATTATCTATTTCAAAATTCAAACACATATGTATATATACACATATATTTTATCTAATCGGGTGAGCTTGAAAGAAGATAATTAATATTTTTAAAGAGAGTCGTGTAGAATGTGGAACTTGAGGAAATTCTAAAGTGGCAACCCGAAAATGTTAAAATATTGCCAAGAAACCCCTATCGACGACCAGGTTTCAGGAGTATGAACAAAGAGGAAAAAAAAAAGAAAAAGGAAAGAAAAAAAAATGTACTTAACCCAAATGTTTAGCAGATAGTTTTATAACCATTTACAACATTTCTAAAATAGTACAAAGATATTGATTTTTTTTTTGTCAACTTATGTTATATAAATTTTTATGATGACTGTGCTAAATACTCAACTTTTATTTATTAAGCGTCAAAATTGTCATTAAAGCGTTTTCAATTTTTTTTTATATTTTGACCAATCATATTTCGCATTATCATATTATTTTATTAAATTGCATATTATCTGATAATATATTATTATATTGCAAAAAAATATCTAAACAACGTTGACAAAAAAAAAATATATATATCTAAACAACATGTTTTTTCTCTTGCATCACATGAATAAAGTAGCATGTCGTTTGAGATAATAACATGTTATTTTCTAACACTTTAACAAAAAAAAATGTTATTTTCTAAAAATTTGCAACAGAGTAATCCAATTGAGGATGTGGAATTAGGGCTGGAGATTTTTTAGTCATTTAAGACATCTACCGTAGAGTATAGATAAATAAAGGGTAGATTTGTAAATAGTTTTCCCCTAAACTCTCATATGTAATAATTATAAATACTGTAAATCCATCATTCTATTATTCAGTTCTATGATCAATATGGTATCAGAGTACCATTCCCTAATTTCAATTAATTTTTTTTTTTAGTTGTCATCTTTTTTCTTTTTTTTTTCCAAATGCTCTTTCTTCTCTACGATGATAACTTCTCAGGCCTCCTCCTATGAGACGATATATGTTTCCCACAGCGTGAATCTCTTTAATGTCAATATGACAAATGCTACCAAGCTCACGACTTCAAATTTCCTGATGTGGAGTCGTCAAGTTCATGTCTTCCTCAACGGCTATAATCTTGCAAGATATGTGGACGGATATGTAGTGGTGTCGTCTCCTACAAACACCGCCAATGGTGTTATGACTGCCAACCCTGCGTACACAGTATGGAAGCGCCAAGACAAACTTATTTTCAGCGCCTTACTCGGTGCTATTTCGATGACCATTCAACCACTCCTCTCGAAAGCAAGACCTCGACGGAGATCTGGGAGATACGCACCTCTATCTACGCAAAGTTGACTTGTGGGCATTTCAAGCAAATCAAACACCAGATCAAGCAATTGACGAAAGGTTCGAAATCAATAAATGAATATGTTCAAGGCTTCACAATTCGCTTTGATCAATTAGCGCTTTTGGGAAAATCTATGGATCATGAGGATCAGATCGAATACATACTGGAAGGACTTTCTCATGATTACAAAACCGTGGTAGATCATATTGAAGGTCGAAATGTCTCTACTTCACTCACTGAAGTTCACGAAAAGCTCATCAACCATAAAGTCAAACTTCAAACTATGGTGAATAACTCATCTACTCTTCCGATCTCTGCAACTGCCGCAACTGTTCGTCCTTCTGGCAACAGCATCTACCGTGGGCAGAATCGATCTAAAAATCGAAACAATCAGACTTGGCAACAAAAGCTGTTTCAATCTCGTCCTGATCAGTCCGCTTCGTGTGGATACCAAAGGAGGTGTCAGATATATGGCATTCACGGCCAGAGTGCTCGCAGCTGCCAGCTGCTCCCAACTACAACAAACTGGGTCGTACACTCCATCTCCAAACCCGTATCACACCAGTCCCGTTCCATGACAGCCTCATGTGAATTTAGCAGTAGTGATATCTTCCAATGCCAATAATTGGCTCATCGACATTGGTGCTACCCACCACCTCACAACATATTTGAATAATCTATCACTCCCTAAGTTGTACAATGGCGGTGAAGAAGTGACCATTGCTGATGGTTTTGGCCTCCGAATCTCGCATACTGGTTCCACCTCCCTTCCCACACCATCTCGATCCCTTACTTTAAATGATGTCCTTTATGTCCTAAACATTCAAATAAACCTTATATTTGTTTACCGATTATGCAATACTAACCAAGATTCTGTGGAATTCTTTATTGCTCATTTTCAAGTAAAGGATCTAGGAAAGGGGGCACGATTACTCCAAGGCAGAACTAACAACGAGCTATACGAGTGGCCAGTCACCTCCAAAAATACCATCTCCATGTTCGCCTCCCACCACCAAAAACGTCTATCTCTTCCTGGCATTCCCGACATGACCATCCATCTCCTCTTATTTTACAATCCATTATTTCTCAATTAGCTTTACCATTTTCTGATTTTTTGCAAAAAAAAACAAAAATCCTTGTTCTCATTGTCTCATCAATAAAAGTTATAAGTTAAAATTTTATTCAAACACAATCTCCTCAAACAAACCTCTCCAATATATATATTCAGATGTCTGGATGTCGCCTCTTACCTCTACTGATAACTTCAAGTATTACTTGATACTTGTTGATCATCACATATGGTATACATGTTGATCATCACACATGGTATACCTAGATGTACCCATTGAAGCAAAAATCTCAAGTACGAGAAACGTTTATTGCATTCAAATCACTGGTGGAAAATCGCTTCAATTGTAAAATCGGAACGTTATACTCCGACAATGGTGGTGAGTTTGTTGTGTTACGCTCATTCCACGCTGAACATGTGATCTCTCATCTCACATCACCGTCGCACACTCCCGAACACAATGAGATCTCAGAGCGCAAACATCGACATATAGTCGAGACATGACTCACACTTCTTCATCAAGCCTCTATTCCAAAGATTCACTAGCCGTATGCATTCGCCACATCGGTGTACTTAATCAACCGTTTGCCAACGCCGCATCTTAATAATCTTTTACTGTATGCGAAGCTCTTCGATCAGCCACCAAATTATTTGAAGTTTTGTGTCTTCGGAAGCTTGTGTTTCCCCTGGCTTCGTCCATACACAAATCACAAGTTGGACGACCGCTCGACACCATGTGTGTTCGTTGGATATTCACTTACTCAAAGTGTGTATCTCTACCTCGATGTAACTACTAGACATGTTTACAGCTCACGAGATGTCTAATTTGTCGAATCAAAGTTTCCATTTGCCACAAACACGGAAACACAAAAACAAACATCTGAATCCAACACCTCTCACATGAAAGAACCATCACCAACCCTCATTCCAATTCCGCCACGATCACTCATATCGGCTTTGCTTCCCACGCTCCTGAGCTCAGTCCTTCACATGTCGTCACCTCCTTCACAGCCACAACATGTGCCGGTGCTGCCTTATGTCGCGATAGAGATGGTAAGTCGAGTTCTTTTGGAACACGATGATGAGCTAAAAACTTCTAATGTGGGCTTTAATGAGAATTCCACAGGCCCAACTGCACCATGCCCAAATACACCATATCCTCCAATCCAGAAAATATCCTGCCCAATACCATCATAAGCCCAAATCCTGAACCCACCTTACCATCTACCTCCATGACACAACCACTGCCGCCTGCAAATACTCACCCAATGCAAACTCGCCAGAAAAATAACATCACTAAGCCAAAATCCAAACTCACCCTAACCGCTGTTACATCCTCCTCTAAACCATTCATTCCCACCAACGTAAACAAGGCTATGCGAAATCCAAAATGAGAAACTCCATGGGAGATGAAATGAATGCTCAAAATCAGAATCATACCTTTGATTTGGTTCCACCTCGTCCATATCAACATGTTATTGCGATTAAATAGATTTTCACTATTAAATATCTGCATGATGGTTCAATTGACAGGTATAAAACGATGTTAGTAGAGCGTGACTTCAACCAACAGTACATGATTTGACTATTCTTAAACATTCAGCCCAATGCTCAAGTCAGCCACCATTCACCTTGTTCTACAACCAGGCCCGGTTTTGGGTTGTGTTCACAGTGCATTTGCACATGGCCCAATTTTTTTTTATCAAATTTTCTTTAGTTTTCGGGCCCCAATTTTTTTAAAAAATTGTCAAATAAGGCCAGATTTATGAGACAAATATATATAAGTAGTAGTTTGAATTTTTTTTTTGGGGCTATGCACAAGGGCCCAATTATTTTCAACAAATCTTCTTTAGTTTTCAAGGTTCAATTTTAAAAAAAATTTGTGAAATAAAACCCGATTTTAGACTATGCACATGGCCCGATTTTCTAGTGAACCGGGCCTATCTACAACTAGCGGTGAGCCATGCTTAGGGAATTTGTCAGCTAGACGTCAACAACGTCTTTCTTCAAGGCACACTTACATATGAAGTATATGTTACACAACCGTCGGATTTGTTGACAAAGATCGACCTCACCTTGTTTGCAGATTGCGAAAAGCACTTTACGGTCTCAAACAGGCACATCGGGCATTGTACCAAGAGTTAAAAAATTATCTTCTAGCTATCAGATTTCAGAACTCCATGGCCGACACATCAGTGTTCATATGTCTTCAAGGTAATGATATTGTCTACACATTAGTCTATGTGGACGATATCATTGTTATAGGGAGTCGTTCGTCGCTCATCACTGCCTTCATTAACACGTTGTCTTTACGCTTCTCCTTGAAAGAACCAATGGACTTGACATATTTTCTGGGAATTGAGGCAACAAGAACTTCTAAAGGTCTCCATTTGATGCATATAAAATATATCATCGACCTATTGACAAAGACAAAAATGATTGATGCCAAACCAGTTTCGACCCCAATGGCGCCAACACCAAAGATGTCCCTCAGAACGGGAGATCCTCTCGCTGATCCGAGTGAGTATCGTGCAGTCATCGGCATCCTTCAATACTTGGCATTAGGGGTGTCAATTAGGGCCAAAGCACGAGGGCTAGCCCATCTCGTCTCTGAAAAAGCGGGTTCGGGCCTAGAAATATAAGTAAAAAAAACGGGTCTTACGTGTTGATTCCCCACTGTCTTCACATGCTTTTTCAGATGCTGATTGGATTAGAGATGTAGATAATTTTGTCTCTACAAATGGCTATATACTATACCTAGGCACAACACATATTGCATGGTAGTCAAATAAGAAAAAAGTGCTGCAAGATCTTCGGCTGAGGCGGAATATTAGGCAGCTTCAAACCCAACATCAGAATTACGGTGGGTTTGTTCGTTACTCTTTGAGATTGGTGTCACTCTGTCGCTACATGTGATATATTTCGATAATGTGAGAGCAACATATCTTTGTGCCAACTCAATTTTTCATTCTCGAATGAAACACTNAACTCCATGGCCGACACATCAGTGTTCATATGTCTTCAAGGTAATGATATTGTCTACACATTAGTCTATGTGGACGATATCATTGTTATAGGGAGTCGTTCGTCGCTCATCACTGCCTTCATTAACACGTTGTCTTTACGCTTCTCCTTGAAAGAACCAATGGACTTGACATATTTTCTGGGAATTGAGGCAACAAGAACTTCTAAAGGTCTCCATTTGATGCATATAAAATATATCATCGACCTATTGACAAAGACAAAAATGATTGATGCCAAACCAGTTTCGACCCCAATGGCGCCAACACCAAAGATGTCCCTCAGAACGGGAGATCCTCTCGCTGATCCGAGTGAGTATCGTGCAGTCATCGGCATCCTTCAATACTTGGCATTAGGGGTGTCAATTAGGGCCAAAGCACGAGGGCTAGCCCATCTCGTCTCTGAAAAAGCGGGTTCGGGCCTAGAAATATAAGTAAAAAAAACGGGTCTTTCGGGCTAGTGTATTTTTTGGGCTTAGCCCGATCGGGCTCGGGCTAGCCCGACAAGCCCAGAACTTTACATTTTAATTAGTTATAGATTTTATTTAAAAATTTATCTTTCTAAAAATAATAATTTGACATATTTTCTATATATTTTTTCGTTGATCAAAACCCTAATTTGCTAATTGTGTGGTTTACTATAAATCATGCACGCCTACTTTCAAGTAAACCATTGTCGTCTTTGTGTTTGTTAAGAAAAGCCTGAAAAAACCCGAAAAGCTCTAGACCTCTGTTTGGGTCGGGCCGGGCTTTAGAATATAGGTCCAATTTTTTCCGGGTCGGGTTCAAATATATTCGGGCTTTACGGGTTTTGGGTCGGATCGGGTCGGGCCAACCCGATTGACACCCCTACTTGGCATTGACACGGCCATACATCACGTACTCGGTGAATCGTTTATCCCAATTTATGCATTGGCCCACCGATACACATTGGCAAGCTACGAAAATGGTTCTTCGCTATCTCACTGGTACCACTTCACATGATATCTTTCTCTGTGTTGATTCCCCACTGTCTTCACATGCTTTTTCAGATGCTGATTGGATTAGAGATGTAGATAATTTTGTCTCTACAAATGGCTATATACTATACCTAGGCACAACACATATTGCATGGTTGTCAAATAAGAAAAAAGTGCTGCAAGATCTTCGGCTGAGGCGGAATATTAGGCAGCTTCAAACCCAACATCAGAATTACGGTGGGTTTGTTCGTTACTCTTTGAGATTGGTGTCACTCTGTCGCTACATGTGATATATTTCGATAATGTGAGAGCAACATATCTTTGTGCCAACTCAATTTTTCATTCTCGAATGAAACACTTGGCTTTTGATTATCATTTCATCCGCAACAATATTCAATCAGGTGTTCTATGGATGTCACATGTATCGACTAAGGATCAATTGGTTGATGCTCTAACAAAATTTCTACCACGGCCACAGTTCATAAGTTTTATGACAAGATTGGAGAGTCATACAAGTCCCTTCATCTTGAAAGAGCATGTAGAGTATAGATAAGTAAATGGTAGATTTGTAAATAGTTATTCCTTAATATTTCATGTGTAATCACTATAAATAATGTAAACCCATCATTCTAATGAATTATTCAGTTCTCTTATCTATATCTACATTGGCTAATTATGATTGAAATTGAATACAGAAGACTTGAACCCTAGTATCCCAATTTAAAGATGATTCAACTACTGAATTACCATAAATTAGTTCATTACTACTATTTTTATCTAGAATTCTAATATTACTATGGGCAATTCTCTAAAATTGTGTTCAAGAAGTTTTAAGATATTTATCATACAAGACAGTGTTTAATAATGTGTGTCATGTATTTGGACCTAAATAAAGTACGACGAGACAGTAAAAGAGAAACAGAGTATGATAGCACAACACAAAAGCAATACAAATATAATTTAACACAATCCTTATCAACAAATACACTACCACCTTTTTAAATAATTCCACTAAGTTACAACCAAATACTTTAAACATGCACGATAGTGAGGTGTATCATGAAAATTGATACAAATGATATAAACTTTTGACTCTTCATATATATATACGTTGAAAAAGTATATGAAAGTAGCATGACCAACAAGTAAACATCAAGAAGTATAAAAGCTAAGTATCTATTGTATTTAACCATCCCTTATGCCCATCATTTTCACAAACACACACACATATATTCAATGCTTTATAACATTCAGAAATTCAACTGATCTATCATAATTAAGCATCAAATTAAAAAAAATGGAATTTATGTGGTGGGAGAGAGATCCACATCTTTTGTAGAAAGTGCGTGTGGGGCTTAAGTGAGAAACAGCAGGAATAGAGAGACACACGGCGTTTTCGTTTCTGCCTAGAATCTACACTTAGTGTTATACGTAAGGCCAAAAAGTCAACGACTTTGGCTCCCCCTCTTCATCTCTTCTCTATTATAAATTGAAGGGGCAATCACTCAACTCTATTTGTCCTCAAGAGAGTAAAGACAAACCAATTACTAACCAATCTTTCTTCTTTGTTTTCTCTCTCTCTCTCTGGCCCGGCTAAAGCAGAGATATATATAGAGAGAGAAGCTTTGCATTATTTGTGGGTTTGTGAGAGATGGAAGAGACAAATAAGCAAAGTAACAAATGGGATCATGAGGAGGTTAGTAATGAAATGAATAATTGGGAATTGGCTGAAGAAGAAAGTGTTGATTGGAGAGGGAGACCTTCCAACCCTAACAAGCATGGTGGAATGAGAGCTGCTCTCTTTGTTCTTGGTACTCTCTCTCTCTCTCTCTCTCTCTCTCTCTCCCTTTGATCTTCTTTCTCTTTTTTTTTAACATTCTCTCCTCTTCTTTCTCTCTCTATCTAATCTTTAAAAAAACTAATTTAGTGTCAAAGATTTGTTTGTAGCCAGTGATAGATCATCTGGTTTTAGTGTCTTGGTCCATAAGAACTTGACCTTATCCATCCTTTGGTCCCACTAGCTCTATAATTCTTTATTCCATGGACCTTGCTCAATATTTAAGATTTCTCCATTATATCATTTTCTTATTGATTTATGTTTTTGATTCTATTTTATTTTCTTTTTTTAGGACTACAAGCCTTTGAGATAATGGGGATAGCAGCGGTAGGGAACAACCTTATAACATATGTAATAAACGAAATGCATTTCCCCTTGTCTAAAGCGGCCAATATTGTCACCAACTTTGTTGGCACCATCTTTATCTTTGCCCTCCTCGGTGGCTACCTCTCTGACGCCTTTCTCGGCAGCTTCTGGACCATCCTCATCTTTGGCTTCGTCGAGCTTTCTGTATGTTTATTTTCTCTTTCCATCTTTTTTTACTATATACATATCTATTTTTATATATACATGTGATTTGCTTACACGTAACTATATGTCCATGCAACATGCCTTTTGTGTGTGCTCTCCATAATATCATGATTTAGTTAATTATTTATGAAAATATCATCTTTACAAAGACCGAGCTTCAACATCATCATTTACTGGTGTAGATAAAAGTTTCTCATACACCGAAAATTTCTAATATACCTTCGTTTTAATATATAAATGTCGTTTTGACATTTTTCAAAATAATTAAGTAACTAATTAAATATATTATTAGGTTCTTAAAAAAGACATGTAGTTTTTGAGCTTATATTATATTTCATCACTTTTTATTAGGTATTTTATTTGTGACAAAAAATCACATTAAATTTTAAAACGACATTTATTTGGAAAAACAAAACAAAACAAATCTTCGACGACACTTGAACATAAACGAAGAGAGTAAGTATGTTGTTGTTGTTTAACACTGTGTTGCCACGTGAATACCCAGGGTTTCATACTACTATCAGTACAAGCGCATTTACCTCAACTAAAGCCACCAAAGTGTAACCCATTGATAGACCAAAGCTCTTGTGAAGAAGCAAAAGGGTTTAAGGCTATGATCTTCTTCATGGCACTCTACTTGGTGGCTTTGGGAAGTGGCTGCGTGAAACCAAACATGATAGCTCATGGCGCGGACCAGTTCTCTAAATCTCATCCTAAACAATCTAAAAGACTCTCATCTTACTTCAATGCCGCCTATTTCGCCTTCTCCATGGGCGAGCTTATCGCGCTCACTCTCCTCGTTTGGGTCCAAACTCATTCGGGCATGGACGTTGGGTTTGGACTCTCTGCTGCAGCCATGACTATGGGCCTCATTAGTTTAGTCTCCGGTACTATGTATTTTCGTAACAAACGTCCACGTCGAAGCATCTTCACTCCCATTGCCCAAGTAAGTTTTGCTTCTCTTTTTTATAACAATATATTCGTATACAGTACGAATACACAGAAATATTGATTCATTTTAGGACAGAAGCTCAAATAAAAAAGAAACATAATTTTTTTTAAGTTATCAAAATTTTCTCTAACAAAGAATTGTGCTATCGTTAATAACAAAAGATCGAGATTTATGATAATTCCAAAGATAGTTATAACTAAAAAGAGTCATACATGAACCTAGAATCACTATATTGACCAAACTTGATTTAATAAAATTGGCAGTTGATAAAAAAAAAAAAAAGATGAACCTATAATTTTTTTTGATAAAGTGTCTTACAAAGAAGACATATTCATAAATCATAATGGCTCTTCTATATAGATAATCGTTAGCTTATTAATATATATTATACAAGATTATTTTTGGGACGTTTTACCTACCAAAATAGTTGAGTTCTAAGAAAAAGAAAAAGAAAAATAATTAAAATAAATAAATATATATATTTATATAATCTGACGAGACGTATTTTGCTTTTCAAACTTGTCTGCATGCGTATATATACGTTAAGTCTATCGAAGTTGGACCCATGAGAATATTTTATATGGATAAATTCAAGAACAGCCAGCCACACATATAAACAATGAAGTTGACTTTTATGTCTCTACCGTATAATAATTATAAAATTAAACACTTAAATATGTTGATTATGATTATTTACAAAGGAATAATAACACTTTACATATAGATATAGTCGTGAGAAAGGAAAAACACTTTAGGTATTTTGCACTAATGTTGACCTCTTGTCGTTGACTAATCGAATAACTTTTTTGTTAAAGAGTTTTCATAAATTAATTAAATAGAAGGTTTACAAGGTATATCCTTGGAACATACATAGGCTTACAAAGTTTTGGAGAAACTGAAGCAAAAAGAAATCGAAGAATATGTTTTGTTCAAAACTTACGATTTAATTTTTTTTTGTTTTTGTTTTCAACAACTTACGATTTAATAACTTACCATTTTTTGTTGTCAACAACATGTACTACACGAGTTTAAACTTGTATTGTTCACAGAAAACTTGTATTGTTCACAGAAAACTAATTATTTTGGGAACTCAAATCATTAGTGCTTGAAGTTCAAACATAACAAAAGAAAAGACACATTTTTTTGCTATAGTTATAAATTAATATTTACTTTTTTTTTTTTTCAAACTGAAACTAATATTTAGTTATTTACTTACAAAGCTCCTAAACGCGTAAGCATATGTCAGTACATGCGTCATCTTACACAATAATAACTCTATGATACTCATATAAATTTGAGACATTTCACAGATTTAGAAATTTTGACATACTTTTTTTATAAAAAAAACAAAACTTCACATGTGTACAAATCTATATATGCCAAGGAAATTTTGACCCACTTGGATTTCTTTATAGAAATAAAATTAACATACATATAAGATATAATCAAAGTGAGGAATTGTGGTCACGTGTGTGGACAAGATAATGCTAGAACAGTTTGGTCCATGCTGACTCATATGAAAAAAAGAAAAGCTGCTGTTGAAATAAAACATTATAATTGTGCGTTTTGAAAAAAGAAAAAAAAATTGATACCCCTTAATAATATGAAATGGTTTCTGCAATTTCAGGTTGTCGTGGCTGCCATATTAAAAAGAAAGCTTGTGTGTCCCTCTGACCCAAGAATGCTTCATGGAGACCACCATGTCTCAAACGATGTCGTACCTTCCTCCACTTTACCACACACTTCTCGTCTAAGGTCATACATTGAACTCATTATTTCACTTTTTCTATCACCGATATCTAACTTTTTGGTCGTTTGGTTTTATCAATTATAGATAGATATATCCAAAACTTCAATAGAAAGATTCAAAACTTTGGTTGTTTGTTTACATTTGCGTTTAATTACATGTGTTTTAATCAAAATATATTAACAAACAGTAAACCACACAAGGTATACATAAAATCCTATCCATACATATGATAGAAAATGAAATTGTATTTTGTGTAACAATGTGAGGATATTTTAAGGGAAAAAAGGTCACATACAAATACAAAATTGCATGAAATCAATGAAAAAACTAATAATATTGGATGTCGTATGGGCAGGTTCTTGGATAAGGCATGCATCAAATTCCAAGACACAAACACAAAGGAGAGTCCATGGACGCTCTGCACAGTAACACAAGTAGAGCAAGTCAAAACCCTAATCTCACTTGTCCCAATCTTCGCAAGCACCATCGTCTTCAACACCATCTTAGCTCAGCTCCAAACGTTCTCGGTTCAACAAGGAAGTTCCATGAACACTCGTCTCTCGAATTCCTTCCACATTCCTCCGGCTTCACTCCAAGCCATCCCTTACATAATGCTCATCTTCCTCGTCCCTCTCTACGACTCTTTCGTTGTACCTTTTGCGCGCAAGCTCACGGGGCATAACTCAGGCATTCCTCCATTGACTCGGATAGGAATTGGACTCTTTCTCTCCACTTTCTCCATGGTTTCGGCTGCCTTTCTCGAGAAGAAACGTAGAGACTCTTCGGTTCTTGACGGTAGAATCTTGAGTATCTTCTGGATCACGCCGCAGTTCTTGATCTTCGGGGTCTCCGAGATGTTTACTGCCGTTGGATTAATCGAGTTCTTTTACAAACAATCTGCAAAGGGCATGGAATCATTCTTGATGGCATTGACTTATTGTTCCTACTCTTTCGGGTTCTACTTGAGCTCGGTGCTCGTTTCGGTCGTGAACAAGATCACTTCGACGTCGGTCGACTCCAAAGGGTGGCTCGGGGAGAACGATCTGAATAAGGACAGGCTCGATCTGTTTTATTGGCTTTTAGCGGTTCTTAGTCTATTGAACTTTCTTAGCTATCTCTTTTGGTCTAGTTGGAACGTTAAGTCTTCTAGAAGCAACAACACTAATGTGGTGGGAGATGAGAACATTTAGCTTGATGCATAAAATGTACAATTAATACATATTATATCACCTGTTAACATCTCCAGCATATAATTAATATGAATAAGTTATTGAAGTTATCCTTTGATTTCATAGTCTCGCTGCTTGTACTCTTTTTTTTAGTAATTTACCTGAACACGACCTTGATTTTTTTTTTTTGTACGTTACCATGTTTAACTATTATGTTAATAGAAACAAAATAGTTTTAAAGTCATTCATATTAAGAAATATATATTGAGTTTGGTAGCACCATATAAGTAGAAAATCATTTATTGAAAACAAAAATAGAAAACAAAAAATAGTGGATGTACATATCTCTTTCCTCCCATTGGCCTCTCTATCTCTGAAAATAAATGATAGACATGCACATGCTATAATGTAATGTAAAACTATATTCAACAAAAAGTCTGTTTACAACTTACAAGTGACATGCAACGTTTCTAAATTTTTGAAAACAAAAGAAGAAATTGCAGAGAACTAATAGCAAAGCAGGATCGTATTCATAGTCTCTTGGTTCATATTCAAAACAGGTTGCTTAGTATAAGCCACCAGATTAGGAAGTTATCATACTTATGATCGTTCAAGGAATGGATTGAGATAAGCTTGTTGCGAATCGATCGATCATCATCGTCAGTCTCGATACAGAGAGGAAGGAAGACCATTATATCGTCTATTGTTACACTCTCTCCAAAGATGTGTCAACAAATAGCAGCTACAGCAACCGTTATAAAAGCTTATAATGAAGAAGCTTATAAACAAGCTTATAATTTTTATAAAGAAGCTTATAAAAGCATCTTAAACTTGTTAGTGACTTGTTACTATTTCAGATAAGTTTGGTTAGTGACTTTTACTATTTGTGAGTATAAACTTGCATCTTGTAACCACAAGTTAATCAATGAAAATATCTTCTCTCTCTTATCTTCTTCTTCCTCACGAATTCTCCCTTTCTCTCTCTCTTGTTCTTGCTTAATCTCTACATAATCTTACATGGTATCAGAGCGTTGAAGCTCTTGAAGACCTATTTTCCGCGAAATACTCTCTGTTTCCTTTGTTCTTGTTCTGTTCTTCGTTGGTACTGTTGCACAAGGTCATCAATGGAGAGCCAGAAACAGATAACTCTACCTGTTGTTCTCAAGGGAGAAAATTACCTGTTGTGGTCAAGAACCACGAGAACTGCTTTAAAGAGCCGTGGTTTGTGGGAGCACGTTGAGGACTCTCCAAAAGTGTTCACGGCTGGTGAAG
>PKML01044079.1:205871-230514 GCA_002933935.1 Eutrema yunnanense | reverse complement strand
AAGATGATAGAGCCAACTCTGGAAAGCTAATCGCAGAAATGACGAGAGAAAAAAGAGGTGCGCACGCGTCTCCAACAAGCTGCGACATAGACTGCAACCCATTGTCACACTCAGGATACCACACCACCATACAAGACAGAGTTGTCAATTGATCCTTCACCGCAAATCAATTGAGGAAATACTATATATTACCACCACATAGAAATAACATGTTGTATCAATACAATTTTCATATTAATATTGTACTTCAATCTTTTATGTTATTATAAAATATGCAATGTTGTTCAGTATATAGCATAGATACTATTTTTCCAATTTTTTTTTTTTTTTGTAGACTTCCATTGAAAATATAGAGTAAATTATCGTAGCCTTGTGACTAAAACATTCCAAGTTATTATCAATGGTCAAAATATTCCATAATCGATGTGTAATCAAAGTGCACGTATTTTTTCTGTAATTCATTCCGCTTGAATTCTAAAGTTAACCGTGTTAGAGTTGGAGCAATTTAGAGCTGGGTGATCTATCGGAAAATCATTTCTAGTACTATCTGAGCGAGGACAAAACACTGAAAATAATCATGTGGTGATTTACATGGTCAGTAAACAAGTTTTTTGAACCTTCCAGAATAGCGCACCGGCTACCGGCCGAGCAGGCGTGGGACCCACAAATAGTGATGGTTGGGACGTTACAATTTGTGAAAAGTTATTATTAATGTACCAAGAATTCCTAACGGCTCTAAGGATTTGAATTTTTTTTATTTTAAAGTGAATGTATAAAATTATATTCAAACCAAAAACGTTTTTACAACCGGTGTGTTACATCTAATATTTGGATACTAATCCAAAAATCGTAATGAATTGAAAAACTTGTTCATACTTGAGTCGAAAACCAGTGTTGGAGTGCGTCCTCGAACGTCCTATCTCCCAGTTCTCTAATCAATGTTAGTCGGTTTCGAACCTCTTTGTCGATGAATTTGAATAATTTTTTCTGGGGGTGTTGGAGCTTCTCCATGGAGGCGACCATTACGTTCTCTCCATATTGTGTGAATCGAAACTTGGAATACATATCGTAGGAGAAACATAGCTATACGATTTAGCCTCGTGTCTGAGAGTAGTTTGATAAGCGCTTGCCAATCGGATGTGAAAAGATTGTTAAGCAGCTTCTTTGTTAATCGACGCCATATTCCTTCCGAAAACCTGCGGGAAAAGAACAAATGGTTCCGAGTTTCGAGCAAGTTCAGGCAGAGTATGTATGTTGGATTTTCTCCCACGTTCCACGTTAACATTCGATCTCCTGTTGCTAGCCGGTTGTGGATAGACAACCAAGTAAACATGGAGTATTTCAGAGTAGAGTACGAGAACCAAACTCCCTTGAACAACTCCACTGCGGGTGATGAATCCCGTATTTGAGCCCAAGTGTTTCGGGTGTTAAACCTTAGCTTGTACTTATCCGGCTTATCCTTCCAAAGCGGGATGTCTTCCGTGTCTGATTGTAATCGCAACCTTTGCTGGTGTATAGCTTCTTCAATCTGGTTCAGAGTGTCCAATCTGTGTCGTCTTCTCCGTCGATGCTGTATTACTTCCACCGTTGAATTTTCTGGTATTCCGAGATTAATAAATCCCCTTGGACCCGTGATGTCGAATAGACAACCTTCATCTAACCAACTATCATACCAGAATGAAGCTGATTTGCCATTGGAAATATCAACACGATGAAAGGTCCTTGTGAGTGAGCGATACTTCAGTAGTTTCCTCCACATCCAGGATCCCATACTCGTATTCTCTCGGATTGACCAGAAAGAGCCTTGTCGAATCAAATAAGTGTGAATCCATCTCACCCATAGAGAAGGATGTGAAGATACGATTCGCCAAATAAGTTTTAAACAGCATACTTTATTCACCTCGATTAAGGGTCTCAAACCCAACCATCTTTCGTTCTTTGGTTTGCTTATATCTACCCATGAGATCTTCGCCTTTCTTGGATTGAGCTCAGGTCCAGACCAGAGAAATGTTGAGCAGATTTTTTCGATATCTCGAATACATTCCCGAGGCAATCGAAAAGCTGAAAACCATAAGTTTGTGATACTCAGGAGTACATAGTTTATCAGCTGTAAACGACCCGCGAGTGAAAGAAAACGGACTGTCCATGAGCTAATTCGATTGCGAATCGATTCTAGCAAGGGCATGTAGTCATTTCCTGTCATTCTCTTCGTGAGGAGCGGTAGTCCCAAGTATCTTATCGGGAGATGACCCGAGTCATGAAGAGAAACCGATCGTGTATTTCCTCCTTCGCGATTTGCAATACCCCCGCAAAATAAATTGTCGACTTCTCCATGCTTATTTTTAATCCTGAGATCTTCGCAAATCGTTAAATATCTGCACAATTCCTTCTACAGATCGAACTTTCCCATCCGAAAACACCAAAATATCGTCGGCAAAGCTCAAGTGTGTGAGGCCAAGATTTTTGCACTTTGGGTGAAAACCAATGTGTTTCGCTGAGGTTGCTTTATCCAACAGTTTTGACAGAACGTTCATACTGATGACAAACAGGTAAGGAAACAGAGAGCAGCCTTAACGAAGACCTCTAGAGCTTCGAAAAAAATATGCGAGTTCACCGTTCACTTGTACCGAGAAAGATGCCGTAGTTATGCATAATGAGATCCAATTGATAAATCTCTCTGGAAATCTCATTGCGGTGAGAGTATTTATAAAACAAAGACCATTTAATTGAGTCAAAAGCCTTTGATATATCAATTTTTATAGCACATCGAGATGATACCGTATCTTTATGATAGTCTTTCATGAGCTCCGTAGCTAGCAGCAAATTCTCGACTAGCAACCTGTCTATGATGAAAGCGGATTGGTTAAGCGTGATTAGGTGGGGGCAGAATCACTTTCATCCTGTTTGCCATGATCTTTGAGATTACCTTGTATATCACATTGCATCAGGATGTCGGTCTATAATCTCTCATCGTCGTTGCCGATGTCTTTTTTGGTATAAGAGCAAGTATTGGTGAGTTCACTCCTTTTGGGAGAAATCCCTTCACGAAGAAGGATTGTACTGCAATTATGAATTCTTTTCCAATGATTTGCCATACCGATTTGTAGAACTCTGCATTGTATCCATCAGGTCCGGAAAACTTATTGTTCGGCATAGAAAATAGTACTCCTCTAATCTCTTCGTCCGTGACCCCTTTCACTAGACGATTGTGCTCCTCTTCCGAGCATCTGAACGGTAGCAAGTCCTCTAGATTCTCCACTGTTATGCCCTCATAATTTGTCGGGTTATGTGGAAGGAACTCATGAAAGAAACCCTCAGCCTCGACTTTAATATCATCACCATTTGTTACCACCGTTCCGTCGCGGCAGGTTATTTCCCGTATCCAGTTTTTTTCCTTTCTTGCTACCACGACTTTATGATACGTTTTGTTGTTTCGATCTCCAATTTTTAGCCAGTGGAGCTTGGATCGTTGCTTTAGAAATACTTCCTCTAACCGCGAAACTCGATCCCATCATGCATATGCTGTTTTTTCCACCTCCAACAGCTCTGAAGATGAGTTCGCAGCAATGGCCTTCTGCTTTTCGCATAGACATTTATATGCCTCCTCGGTGGCCCTTGTCAAATTCCCCATATTATCCTTCGCTAGATTTGTAATCAAAGGCTTTAGGGCCTTCAATTTCTTTGAAAATCTGAACATTGACGATGTCGAGAGGAAAGTAGGTTGCGAGTTGTTCCAAAAGCTCTCTACCATTGGTTTGAACTCTGCTAATTCAGCGATTGCATTAAAAAATTTGAAAGGTGTTTTTACCTTTTCTCACTTCTCCATCCAGGTGAATTCTACATCGTAAGTGGTCCGAACACCCTCCTGCTTCGAATACACTATACGAGTGTGGAAACACTTGACTCCAGCGATTATTCTTTAGAGCTCGATCCAACTTCTTTAGAACCAATCCTTCGTCTCTCTTGTTACACCAAGTTTAAAGCGGCCCATGGAAAGCCAAATCTTCAATTAAACAATCCCTAGTCAATGCTTGAAAATCTCGCATTCCTGGAGGGATATGCGGGGAATCTTCATGTCCTGAGTGTTCCTCAATTTTCAAAATCTCATTGTAATCACCCATACAAATCCATGGTTTGCTTCGAATTATTTGCGAGTTGTGGTGGTCCCGAATATCGTTCCATAATTCCTTACGTTCATCTGCGAAATTTGATGCATAAATAAAAGAACAAAAAAATTATTCTTCTTTATCCTCCAATTTCACTGAGCATGTAATCATCTGTCCAGTTTTGAAGAATGGAGTAAGCTTTGCTCGTCGATTCCATACCACCCAGATTCGCTCCAATCTGTTAAACTCATAATTGGTTAAAACAGACCATTCATTGAAGATTGATGCAGCTATTCAATGTGCTTTGCTCTCCTTTACTCTTGTCTCCAATAGACAACCAAACTTAAAATCCTTACTTTGTACCCATTTTTTTTATTACGGAATGTTTTGTTGATTTGTTTAGGCCGCGCACATTCCAGAAGAAACCCGACATCAATGAGATTTTTTGTTTCGTCATTTTTTACTCGCAAAACTAGGAGGAATATCCTTAATGTTTTGAGTCATATGGTCCGAAACAAATTTATGAGAAGACTTTGATGCTCTGGGGAGAGAAGGTCGGAGACCTTTTTCTTCAGGCTGTTCATCATTCATCTTTTGGTGAATTTTTGAAGTTGCTTCAATTTCTCCTTCTTCCTTGTCTTCCTCCTCCTCCTCTACCATCTCTGCCTCGTTGAAGGTGTCCTCTTCCTTTTCAGCTTTCGAAAGTATGTGAAATCGGGTCCGAGAAGCAATGTTCTCTTCTGATGCATTCTGTTTTTCAATGTATCTTCCCAATTTTTGGGGTGAGACTCGAATCCAAGTCAACCCTTGATCACCTTCCAACCTTTTCTCCTCTGCATCGTTGGTCCTCTCCTCTATAGTATCCTCCTTATCCTTCTCACTCAGATTCTGTTCAGCTTCTCCGCAACTCGCTTCCTCTTCCGAATCTTTTGATTCATCCTCTAAAACTTTCTCCGTAGTTTTCCCCATCTCAGAATTTTTTGGTTCTTCGCAGATAATTCCCTCTTGCGGTTTATCAATAGTCACGATGCCCCTCGAGAGTTTCACCAGTTCAGTACTTACACTTTTTATTCTTTGACCCTCCAATGCCGTATCTAGCTCCTTTGGATTGTTTGTTCCCTCGATTTCTGTCGAAAGAAGCTCCAAGGTAGTTTGACGCTTAAGAATCTGTATTTTTCTCGATTTTGCCACACAAACTTCTAATCGATGTCCCCATTTCTCACAAGTTGCACATCGTGGCGGTAACCACATCTATGTATATTGCACTTCTACTTCCTCGTCCTTTGATAATTTGATAAGAAAAGTCTTTGGTATATCCTTTTTCAAGTTTACTTCCACAAAGACTTTGGCTTCCTCAAATTTCATACATTGTTCCGTATCAGAGTGAAGTCTCTTTGGTTCTCCAACTTTACTCGCTAGAAACCCCAGTCCTTTCCAAGAGTATAGACTATGAGGCACGTTTTTGAAGATTACCCACATTGGCATCATTGTGATTTATGTCTGCTTATCCTCAATGATATGACTCCATTTAGACACTATCAATGGTACATCGGTAATGCTCTACATACCTCGCCTTAGAACCCTTGATCTTACTGCTGAGTCCTTGATTCTAAACTTTACTGTTCGATCATCCACCACAAAAACATCAATACGAATAGATTTATCCCCGAGGGGCCAAATCTTATTGACAATTACATGTATCTTAGCTACATGTGGAGCTGCTGATAGGAAGCGACCAACGAGAAGGTCGTCCCATAGTGGTGTATCCTCGAGAAGGTTTTCTGGAACGATCATTGTCCCCAATTCATCCTGCTCCACACCATCGAAATAAAAATTACTCAGTTTCAGACTGTTCTTCACCACGTTGGCCCATGAAGGCTTGATTGGCAGATCCTTATCATTGCTTACGGTCAGCGGCAGTGATTGATCGACTTGAGATGGCGAGACGCCGGCGGCAGAGCCACTGGAGTCCATTGTGTGCGGCGGTATACTTCAAAACCCTAGTCGCCTGTTTTTTCTCCTTATGTTGATGTGTCGCGTGTTACTTACTTTGAAGTTCGTTCTTCGTCTCAAGGATTTGAATTATTGTTATAGAAAAAACAAATTCAGTAAAACACTCTTAATATGGCACGTCATGGAAAAAAAAGCCGTAAAACACTCTCAACCCAACACATTAGCAAAACACCTTATTTAACCCTATTTCTATCAGCACCAGATATTTTTTCTGGTACAATCGACATACTCAAATTTGGATTATTTATTTTGGTGAAGGTCAGGTCAGACGGATCAGGAAAGGGAACACATAAGGTATACGCATAAGTGTTATGATTCATCTGATAAGTGAGGAATGATCAGTTGATTGTTCAATATATTTTTCGAGGACCAACTTTCTATTTTATAATTGATTTTTTTACCTTTGTAATTCATTTACAAATAGATATTAGAAATACAATGTAAATGTAAAAGCAAACGTTTTTCTTGGCGTTTTAAACAGTTGAGATTTATATGTACTTATATTAATATAAGATCTTTTTAAACTTTCCATAAATTTTATGTTTCAAATTGTATCTTTTTACAAGATCAAGCAAGATCGACCGAAAACGATCGAAAATACAAACTGAAATTATGAACCGAAATCGATATTCAATATCGTATATATTTTTATATTATTTACATTGTTTGGGATAAATACGGTCCTTCCTACATGTTGACACGTGTCGTCCATAGCTTTTTTGGCAGGTACGATCCTTCTGGGTCAAATTGGGTTTCGCTTGGCCTTACGACCCAAACACCCCAGACTTTTGCACCGGACCTTGGAACCTACGGAACCAAGAGACCTGGCTAAGGTCACCTGCCTCCGGGCTCCCCGTATCTGACAGTGCATGTCACGCTGTCAGACACATGGAGACCGGGGAATGAGTGGTCAAGAAAAGTAAGCGGTTACTCTTTCCTTATCTCGTCCGAAGATCAGTAATCTGGAAAGGTCGAGGTTGGGAAAGGGTAATCCACACAGGTACTAAGAGCAAGGAGCACGGGGGAACATGCAACCTTGACAGTCCGATCCCTGGTATCAAGGGATTCATGCAAGGTAAGCGATTCATTTAGGCGGGAATAGTTATTTCAATATTTTTATTTTCCCTCCAATCGACAATCAGAATATATTCATACCCATACTTCTGGCAACCTACGGATCATGTAATTAATGCGTTATGTTCACATCTGATATGTGAAAGTGACAACACTCTGAGCATAGGGAAGTGCAACGGTATGGGAGATGCCCATACCGCGCCTAATCCGCTGCTTCCAATGTCGTACACTGAGAGAGATTGCGACGCAGCAAGGCTTGGTCGAGTAGCAGTCGCAAACTGCCAAATAAAGTAGGTGAGAAGTTAGACGCATTCTGGGTACAAAACCCATTCAACAAATCTGATATCCGACCCAACAACCCGACAGTTCAGGATTCGACCCGACATACTAACTCGGGTCAGGTAAAACTTTATAAATATCACCCCTTCTCCAACGAGAAAGGGATTGACATTTTTCTCATATTTTCCTATAGATTGATGTGAGTTATGTGTGCTTGCTACTTCTAAACACTTAATTTTCCTTCTTTCCGAGACTTTCAATCTCCTTTTCGACAACTCTCTGGTCACCTTCACGACTGCTCCTAAGCCGTGGAGATCTCTCCCAAAACTCTTGTTTTCTTCTCTTTTACATCAAAAAGGCCACCATTCAAAGCCTATCGCGGATCCATCATTTCTTAAGAACCCGATAGGCACCTTTCTTCACCCCGTTTTCTGATCACTCTTTATGTTCTCCAATTCACCACTATGTGGTCCTTCTTTATACGTTTTCTGACTTGGACGTCAGAGAGCCATCGGAAAACACCATCTCATAGTGTTTTTCGGGCCTTCACGTATTTACCTGTTTTGTAGGAGACTTTCCCCCGAGAGGACGAAAAATCTCGTAAACATACATTATCATAGTTTAAGAAAGAGAGTTTTGCAAAAATTAGCACTTTCTAGACTTTGTATAATTTTTTAGCACTTAAATTACTGTTAATAGTTTTTAGCACTTTGGAACTATTCATGACAATTTCACTCCTGCAAAGTACGGCTGGTATGATCGTGTACCGTACACAGAACGGTAAGAAGAGGGGTAAAATTGTCATTTTAACGCTAAACGACGAAAACAAAAAATCATCAAAAGTGACAAAATCGTAAGAAAACTTACAAGAAGTGTTATCTGGAGCAATTTTGTCTTTAAAAAACTTACCATTATTGTAATTATATTGTTTTTACTTGTAACTTACACTATCACATGTTTATTTAGCAATTTAGGTTTATTTGTATCTCTAAGTGAAGATACCTAGCTTGTAACTTTATTTTTATGAAATTATAATTCTTCCATAACATTGTGTTTTTACTTTCACTTACAATCTATAAGAGTATGATTATGAGTGCATGACCATCCAAGTCTGGAAATCTATTTTTCTATAACCGAGAAAACCAAAATTTAATTAACAAAGTGTAAATCGGACTAAACCAAACTAAATTAATATGAGATAATGACCGGATAAAAATTACTCGAATGCTCTATATTACGGAATTATTGTCACAGTACACAAACAGGAAACACAACACCAACATTGTCTTTCCCACAAAAGTTATGTAAATTAAAAAAGAGAAAAAGAAGAGGAACACGATGAAAAGTGATGGATATGTCATCTTTCTTCAATGATGTTCTCAATTTGGACACAATCTAATGGTAAGAAACATGTCTGAAACATGTTTGGTGTTAAAGATTGGCTCCTCCTCCCTTTATCCACTATGTATTAATAGTTTCTTTATATTCAACTTTACTTTACTCATTAATAGTTAAAATGTTTCCGTCAGTTTGTCTCCCATTTTAATGGCATTAGTACAATCTCCCACCAAACACAGTTGCTTCAACTATAGAAGTTATTACAAGAAGTGGGTTTCATAATTTGTGATACCTTTCTATAATTTTCCTGCCGCTCTTGAGTTTGTCAAATGCGAGTTTTACTATTTCTACAGATATATTTTCTGCTCAAGCGTATCTAATTAAAAGTGGTTACCTCATCTTTACATTATGCCTGTAAAAATATAGTGACATTGAATCTTCTGGAACCCTGATGATTCATTTTTACTTGAGGAAATATTGTTTTGATAATCTCCAATAAAACGTACACAGTCTTTCAAAAAAACAAAAAAAACGTACACAGAAATGCAAAAAAAAAAAAACAAATTGACCTATATTGATAATCTCAAATCAACGTCATATATATATCCGTATATCGAGTGTTACAAATCTAGTCTATCTAGACGAGTTGCTGTATAATATCAAATTGTTATATCGAGCGTTTGATGTTTATTACATAAATAAAAGAGCTTTGATATACCATTTTGTTGGTTGTTTCTGAGACGAAGATGTTATAATTAGGTTTCGATGTTCATTTAGCAACATGCATAGTCTTTAGCCTTCAATATGTGGTTTAATTTGATTATACATAATAATGATAGTGGATTGGATTATGATATTTTGATTTTATCACTAATAAGTGCATTAATAATTTTGGGTCCTGACTCCTGACCAAAAGAAAACAAAAATTAGCATCATGATTCCTGATTGTTATGTATTTACGTCTATAGATAGTGTTAGTGTGGACTTTTTATGGATTTTTTCCACTGTATAAACTGTGTACTTACTTTACTGTATTTTTTTTTTACATTACTTTATTGTATAAGTGTATAACCGAAACCGACTTTACACCAAATCGTATTATTATCAAAAGTCAAAAAATAAAAAAAAGTATCGTATTATTATCTACCAAGCATCACAAGCTTCATGAATTCCACAAGCTTTTATAGGTCTGCACTGGGCCTCACGAGTGGGCTTACTACGAATGCAGTTTAACAAACCTGAAACGAATCTGAATGATGGCTCGACAATATCCAAGTTACAGGACTACTGGATTAAGAACTTCCAGTCTCTCACCATAAGAAGCCTGTTTTATTAGTCTAAAGACTAGTTCGTTTTAGACTTTTACATAAATCTCGTTTTAGAATTTTAGAGTCCAAAAGGTGATGGCGGAACGAGCTGTGTGAAAATGGAACAAACGAATTAGACGGAACAAGCAGAACAAGTGTGGTTCGTATAAGACAGGTAGAATAGATGGAACAAATGGTGTAGAGTGAGTTGAATAAACGTTCAATGGTGGTCATAATAGGTGTTGTTGTGCAAGAATAATAACATTCACACATATATCATAACCGTGGCAATCATACAAAAATTCTTTAATTTGCATAGATGATATTGACCTTTCAATATATATTATTTTCAAGAGTCCCACTACAGTTAGTGCATGTAATTCTAACATGTCCAACTTGCAAATCATCCAATGAAACATTTGTGTTTCTCATACAGTCTTTGTAAAGATATCGGCAACTTGGTTATCAGATTTTATAAAATGAAAGCGATTTACTCCTGTACCAATCTTTTCTTAAATGAATTGATGATCTATCTCCACATGTTCAGTTTGATCATGTTGGTGTGCTATGTCAATAGTTTATTTGTAGTCACAAAACAAAACCATTTTTTTTTTGTGTTAGAGCAAAACCAATTTATTTCAAAAGATTCTTCAACCACAAGAGTTCACAAGTTCTTGAAATCGTTAAAACTCATGTAAAACGATAAGAAGACCATAACTCCCCCTATTTGAGCTTAAGTATTGTCAAAATAAGTATAGAAGATATATAGATAGAAATAACTCCCTTCTAAGTTTAATGTCTCTTCCCCAAACTTTGTTGATCCCTGTTTTCTTGTCTTTGTTTAAACAGACGAGTGTATGGCTTTTGTTTTGAGCTTAAAAATCAACTATCCTGCAAAGATAAACACACTTTAATTTCTCGGGGGTGAAATCACAGGGAAAAAAAATCTCAAGAAAATAAATAACATAATAACTAAACAAGCCAAATAAAATCACCATTTTATAGGAATATCATCGCTATATAGATCACACTTCTTTACCCATATTTG
Source organism: Eutrema yunnanense (assembly GCA_002933935.1). NCBI lineage: Eukaryota > Viridiplantae > Streptophyta > Magnoliopsida > Brassicales > Brassicaceae > Eutrema > Eutrema yunnanense. The sequence continues at coordinate 219,349 of PKML01044079.1, read as the reverse complement.
TTTGTATTTTCTAGGCATGTGAGCATGAATATACCTAAAACAACGAGGTCTGATGTGACCTATATCACCGCAATGAGGACATATTGGACGAAAAGGTTTAAGAAAACCTTGCTGATTTTTGTTTGCTTTTCCATTCCCTTCTAATCTTCCACCTGAAACAAACACAGTCTTAGATGATGAATCAATACCTTTATATCCAAGACCTTGAGGCTGATGTCCAACTTTTCCCATGGTTAGAAGATGATCAAGCTTTGATGTCCCATTGTTTAGCATCTTGACACATTTTTTGGTTTCTTCAAGTTCATGCTTCACTTGTTTGAGTTCAAAAAGCTATATACGGTTGAGAGTACGAGAAAAATATATAAACTTTTCAACTAGTATTTATAAACTCTGATTTTTAGATTTGGTTATGAGATTTCTAAGAGACTAGTGTTTATTTATTTAAATGTGGAAGCGATCAAAAGATAAATGATTAATAACACAACACACGATTTAACGAGGTATTAGTTGGTTCTTTCAAACCAACCACTAATATTCGGCTGCAAACAAATTGTTTTTTAACACTGATTTATTATTCTATTACAAATTGCGAGAATTGTTACATCGACGATTCCGCCTTATGAGCATCCACGCCAAACAGTTCCACCTGCACCACGTTGAAAATCTCCTATAAGTTTGTCTCCATTAATCTGCATAAATGATAATAAATCACACTCTCTGGGATTCGAAACACAGATCTTCTGTTGTAGAAGCATTAATGAACTCTTGATCAACCACTGGGACAAGAGGGCTTACACAAAGCTGCAAACAAAGTTTATTAGATAACTTTAAGAAGACAAATACAAGATATAAATAAAACTTCTACACAAGTTTTAACACATCTAACTAATGATTTGTAATTGTAAATGAACTTTCAAATCAACTGTTATTGAAAATATTTTAAGTAGTTGATTTTATAGGATTTTTAGTGATTTGAAGATGTTTTGGTGGAGTTTCTTAGTTAAAAATATATAAAAAAAAAATCCAAATATCATGGTTTTAAATGAGATTTCATATAATTTTAAAAATAAATCATAACAAATTACTTAATTCACTCAAATCATCTAAAAACTTATTAAAACTCAAATCCTTCCAAATTCCCCCGTAGAGAACAAAACACAATAAGAAAGAAAAGTCAAACATAAACATTATCACGTATTTCCTAACAAAATAATAGACAAATCATCAATTAATATGAGGGAAATATTTTGTCATAATTAAAATACGATCCTAAGAATTAAGGATTCTACTGGTTAACCAAACCATTTAATTATTCTAGTAACTAGATGACTCACACATGTCTTGTATGGACATGAATTTTTTATTTTCAAAATAAAATAAGCGAATTATAGTAATTAGTTAGAGTTTTATTTTCATTCTTTTGTTTTTGTAATTTGATTGATTTTGTAATCTATATGTACGGTATGAACATATATATATATATATCTTATTATATAAAGCAGGATCCCTCAACGTGNATATATATATATATACTGTTTCGGAATTTTTCGTTCACTTGTGGGCTAGTCTCTTGTACCACAAAGCAAGCGAGGTCAGAGATCGGAAAACACGATGAGGGTGTGTTTTCCAATGACTCTCTGACGCTCAAGTCAGAAATGAATAAGAAAGACCACAAAGTTTGGCGTCGAAAACGGGAAAGAATCGGAAAACGTGAAAGAAAAAAAGTTATGGTGACTCAGAGCCCTGAGAAAGGATGGATCCGCGGATTTTCTGGACAAATTTTATGTGATTGCTAATCGGAAGTTTGGTCGGAATATTCGAGTCACAAGACTGAATATTCCACGGAATCGAGGTGTGATTGTGTCTCAGAAATTAGGAAAAGCTAAGTATTTTAGAGAGAATCTCTTAAGCGAGAGTCGAAAAATCAGATCCCCCACTCTTGGGGACTGAAGGTTGTATTTATAGGAATACATGACCCGGGTTAGTATACCAGGCTGTGTTGGCTCGGACGGGTCGAACCCTAGAGCCCTCGTTGGGTTAAGTACGGGGTACTCGAGTGATTTTTCTGCACATTTTCTTTATCGCTTATGTATGTGCTCCCGACAATGTGGGTTGCAGGGTGCATGTGCCGCGCCGAGTCCGTGCTATTTTGGCGGTTTATACGCTTCCACGTGTTCTAAGCGCACATGCTTTTATCTTCTTTATGAGCAGTGATTGGTCGCTTTCTCCTGTCATATAGGCCAAAATTGGTCAGTTTTGGGCTTAGTACGAGAGTTTACTTTAGTTCAAAATAATATTGGAGGGAAAATATAAACAATCACGCATATAATTGAATTGTTTTACCTTTCCTGGTAACTTTTGTAAGGGGTACCATGTTCTTCTTACATTTCCGGGTATTTCTACCCGGTTGTATGGGAGTCTTACCTTATCGGGTATTGCTACCCGGTTCATGCTGATGTGATCGGGGAGCTGACATGTACACGTATGGTTCACTCGTCTCCCTAATTTCATTCTTTCCGGGTAACCTGACACAAGTTGACAGGTTCAGGGAAATGTGACCCCGCATTACCTTGGGTCCACTCTTTATTTCCCACTTCCGCTAGTCGATAATGGTTTTGAGAGAAGGTAGAGGTCAATTACATGTCCTAACATGTCCTAAGGTTCGACCACCGTGCCTTGTAACCACACCCTCTCGAAGTGGTGCACTTTCAAGTTAAGTGAGTGTCTATTCTATCACAACACGTATCACCCTCTGATTCGCCAATCTCATGAGAAATTATTTATCTCCAACATATACTTTTATAATTTTCTATAATTACTTTAATTAATCAACCCAATATTTTTTAAATTATAGCATTTGAGTTGAATTTAACCCGACGGAATGTAGCAAAAGGCAAAATATATGACACTTTCAACTAAAATCGATTTTATTTATTTATTTCAGCAGTATTATTGAAACTTTTAAGATCATATCAAAAAATTAGTTAGAGTTTAATTTTCATTCTTTTTTTTTTTTTTTTTTAATTTCAGCAGTAATAAAAGGTGGTTCGAAAATGGGAAACTCGTGTGCTCCTGGTCTTGGCTTGACATCTCCCTCACAAAAACGTGTTTAAGAATCCTTTAAAAGTCTTTGGATTAGATGGGGACTCCCCAAAGTGGTGGCTTCAAGTCGGCAAGATGCTAAATAAGGAAAAATCCTTATTTGGTCTAAAAGGTATTACGAGATAACTACATATCACATAAAATATAGAATATATTATGTTGTGTGTAAGGAATATATCATATTTTGTTAGGGTTTATAGAAAAGTTGTAATGTATAAATACCATTGTATTGTTATTCAGTAAAATGAAAGTCTCTTCTAGACTCAATTCTACATGGTATTCGAGCTTAAATCGATCTAAAATTCTCTTCTAAAATTGTTTGTTCTCTTGTTTATAGTTTGAACACATTGTTCTTTGATTAGTTCATAGTTTGAACTAGGCGATTTTTGTTAACATGGCTTCAGATGCATATGTGGTGAATTCCAGAGACGTCTCAAGTGAGAAATTTGGTGAGCTCGCGGTGGAGGCGGTGAATCCTTCGCCGTATGCTTTGTATGGATCCAATAATTTGGTTTTAATGATTACTTCGGTGATGTTGAACGGAGATAATTATAATCAGTAGGCCAACAAGATGCTTAACACTCTCCAAGCCAAACGAAAGACGTGTGTCATCAATGATACTTTGAAGAAACTACATGTTGGAAATTCAGATTACGATTCTTGGGTGGCTGTGAATTCGACGTTTATCGATTGGATTTGAGCCTCTATTGAACCAAAGGTGCGAAGTCATCTGTGACGTTTGTCTCAGAGGCTAGTCAGTTGTGGTCATAGTTGAAGATGCGTTTCTCGATGGGAAACAAGGTACGTATTCACCAAATCAAAGCTCAACTTGCGGCTTGTCGATAAGACGGACAATTCGTTATGGATTGCTATGGGAGGTTGCGCACATTTTGGGAAGAATGCGTGATCTACATGCCGTTGCCGATGTGTACGTGTGGAACGGCTAAAAAGATTGTTCAAGAACAAGATGAAGAGAAAGTTCATTGATTTATTTTGGGTCTCGAGTTCTCGTTACGGAGGCTTGTGTACAACTCTCATCGGGATGGATCATTTGTCGTCCATCAGAGAAGTTTATTCCAGGGTGGTTCGTGAAGAACATAAATTGTCTTCGGCTCGTGCACGAGAACAACAACACGAAGCAGTGGGCTTTGCGACTCATCAACTCGAGTTGTCTTCTCGCGGAGATGATCAGAATGGAACCAGACATGATTTGTCAATTTTGAAGAAGTCGATTCAGTGCTCAAATTGTGGTCTCAATGGGTATGAAGAGAAGGATCGTGGGATTCCCATAATGGTACATTGAACGTAACGGTGGTGGTCATGGTTCCGGAGCTCTCGGTCGAAGTGGTAGTAGTGGTCGTGGAAGAGGACAAGTCATGGATGCACATGCTACAAGCTCCAATGCATATGTTTTTCCCGAATTCATTGATGATCAATGGAGAGTTCTCACACAAATGATTCAAGAAAAACCAGGCAACAATGGTTCCGATAAATTGTCTGGTAAGGCCAAGTTTGGCGATGTTATTCTTGACACATGAGCTTTTCATCATATGACAGACGATGTGTCCCTTTTAGTGGATATCGTGTATATACCAAAATGCTCGGTGGGCTTAGCAGATGCAAACAAGACGTTTTCTTTACACATGGGTGTATTCTCACTATCTGATAAAATCTCGTTGATGAATGTCCTTTACGTGTCGTCATTGAATTGCACTTTGATATATGTTTCTAAGATTTTGAAACAGACAAACTGCTTTGCAATTTTTACTAATACGATTTGCGTTTTCATGACCGTTTCTCGAGGACTCTGATTGGAAGAGGTGAAGAGCTTGATGGGGTTTATTTTTGGACGGATGTTGCTACATCAAAGATTCACACAGTCAAGGCTTCAAACGATTCGGTTTTATGGCATCGGCGTTTAGGAAATCCTAGTTTTTAATTATGTGCTTTCGGCTTTGCCTTTGTTTTCTAGTTCTTTGACTTCAGTTAGCTCTAGTCCGTGTGACTTATATTTTAAAGCTAAACAAACACGAGAAGTTTTTCTAGATAGTAATAATAAATCATCAGATTGTTTTTCTTTAACTCATTGTGATGTATGGGGTTCATATCACATTCTCTCTTCTTATGGTGCAATATATATTTTGACTATCGTGGATGACTTCTCAAGAGCAGTTTGGACTTATTTGATGCTCGTAAATTTCGAAGTCAGAACTGTGTAAACCAACTTTATCGTCTATGCATATAAACGATTAGAAGTGATAACAACATTGAATTTATGTGATTAACTTCTTACTTTCACGAACATGGCATTGTTCATCAGACATCGTGTGTGGGTACTCCACAACAAAATGGACGCGTCGAACGCAAGCATAAACACATTTTAAACATGTCTTGAGCATTGTTGTTTCAGGTAAGTTTGCCAATCACGTTTTGGGGTGAATCTGTGTTAACAGCTGCTTACTTGATCAACCATACACCTTCCTTTATTCATCATGGTCGCTCCCCGTATGAGGTCCTTCACGGTTACAAACCATACTACACTCAGTTACGTGTTTTTGGTTATGCGAGTTACGCTCACCGCGTCACTAGGGACAAAGACAAATTTGGAGAGCAAAGTCGGTTGTGTATTTTTATTGGGTATCTGTTTGGTAAAAAGGGTTTGAGGGTGTTCGATATTGAGAGAAAGGAGTTTGTAATCTCTCGTGATGTTATTTTTTGTGATGATGTTTTCCTTTATGCGGAGAACACGCCATCTCTTGTTCCATCATCACCACCAGTTGTTGTCAGTGATAAAGACTATATAATTTCTCCAGCCTCGATAGTAAGGGAGGGTGTTGTTGACGCTAGCATACCTTATACACCATTTGCTAAATCTCGCGAAGAGAGCTCAGACAAACATGCTACAACAAGTACTCGAGTCGAGTCTTCAGTTGAAACTGCCATTGAAGGTACTTATGTCGAGTTATCTACAGAACATGAGCCATTAGTTACAGTTATTGTTTCAATTCCGTTGAAGAAACATAACCAATGCCTAAAGTTCAGCTTGGAATAGGTCATAAGGAGCGTATTCCCTCTGTTCGATTGAAATTTTTTGTTACCTACAATACTACCTCTACTTTGTCGGAAAACACCCATCACGTTCTCCTCAACTCCACATAATTGCCATCGTCTTCGGTCCAAGGTAATTCTTTGTACCTATTGACAAATTATATTTTCGATGATAACTTTTCTCCGGAGCATCAAACTTTTTTGGCTGCCATCACTGCTTCCCTTGAGCCAAAAAATTTCAAGGAAGCTGTTTAAATTGATGTATGGAATGACTTGATGAACATGGATGTCGTTGCGCTTGAGAAAAATCATACTTGTGACATCAGTGCTTTGCCACCAATTAAGCTTTTCATCGGGTGTCAATGAGTTTATAAGACAAAGTACAATGTGGATGGTTTGATCGAAAGATATAAATCTCGGCTTGTCATACAATGGAATAAGCAAATAGAAGGTGGATATTACGGTGAGACATTTGCTGCGAATGATTGGAAAGTGTTTCAAATGGATGTTCATAACGCTTTTTTTCATGGTGATCTTCATGAGAAGGTTTACATGAAGCTTCCTCCGGGTTTTCGTCATACACATCCTAATAAGGTTTGTCACCTAAGGAAGTATTTGTATGGGATTAAACAAGCACCAATGTGTTGGTTTAAGAAGTTGTATGATTCGATGCTCATGTTTGGGTTTGTTCAATCATATGACAACTATCCGTTATTCTCCTATACTCGTAGTGGTATTGAGCTTCGAGTTTTGATTTATGTTGATGATCTTCTCATTTGTGGAAATGATAAGTATATGCTTGAAAAGTTTAAAGATTACTTGGGAAAGTGATTCTCGATGAAAGATTTGGGCAAGTTAATATATTTTTTGGAGATCGAAGTTAGTAGAGGTCCTGAGAGAATTTTCTTGTCTCAACGTAAATATGCATTCAATATAATTTCTGATACGAGAAATCTTGGTTTGAAATCTTGCATTGGATAGATGTTTAACATGTCTATATGTTCAGTTTTGTATGGTCTTAGCTCAACTACCTTCACTTGGGATAGTTCTACGCGGATATTTGTTTGTGGTCATATCCAACATTTTTTTGGTCCCCTTGCAACGGTGTTCATGTTATAGACATAACTCAAATCTTGACATAAAAAACAAGTTTCTGGGCATGAATGACATAAACATGATTCTTTTGACATTCTTCTTTTTTTTTTTTTTTTTTGAATCAATGTTAAATTATATTCAAAGAAAAATAGCGTTTTTACAACTTTAATTGAACGTTTTTGATCTTAAAACAACATATTCTTAAGTTTGTCTTGTAGAAAACCAAGTTCTCAAGCCATCCTCATATCTCATATCCCCGTTGCTTCTAATCGATAGTAGCTGATTTCGTATGTTTTTGTCAATCATCTTCATGAGTTGAAACGTTGTTGATGATTTTTCCCCATATCGTCGATCATTCCTTTCTCTCCATATCGAGTGAACCGAGATTTGGAAAGCATACCTTATCAAGTAGGAGGTGGTGCGGTCCTTTGCCGGATTGATCATCAAATTCATAACATTTCCCCACTCATACACAAATTGGTTCTTCAATAATCATTTTACCAAGAGCTCCCAAACTTTCCTCGTATATGAGCATGCGAATAACAAATGGTCCCTTGTCTCCATCGGGTCATCACAAAATACACAGCTAGTGATAGCATTCGCACTCCAATTCTTGACCCTATCTCCCGTTGCTAATCTGTTGTGGAAAGCTAACCAAGTCATAAACGAATACTTAGGAGTAGCCTTAGAAAACCAAACCCCTTTATACCAATTCACCATTGGTCTGGCTGTCCGGATTTGTCTCCAAGTTTCTTTTGTAACGAATTTTGAAGTGAATTCGCCGTCGTTGCGCTTCCACTTCGCTACGTCTTCTTCCGTGAGGGTTCGCGATTGCCGAGTCAGTTCTATCTCCCACTCGACCTCGTTGAGCTGCGGTTGCCGATGTCGTCTTCGTCGTACCATTTCTAGTACCTCTCCAACCGTGGCCTGCTTCGCAACCCCCATATCCAGGAATCCGCGATCACCTAGTCTGTCATAGATACAGCCCAATCGACACCAAAAATCATACCAGAACGATGTGTTATTCCCATTCTTTACTTCAACTCTATGGAAGTTCTTTGCTAAGCCTTTGTACTTTAAAATCTTCTTCCACATCCAAGATCCCAATGAAGTAGTTTCTTTAACCGACCAGAAAGATCCACTCCGAATTAGATGCCTCTTCACCCAATTAACCCACAAAGATTTCTTATCAGAAAGTATTCTCCATATTAACTTCAAACAACAGACTTTGTTCGCTTCTTCAATAGACCTCAGCCCTAATCCCCCTTCTTCCTTTGGAGTACAAACATTCTTCCATGCCACTTTAGCTTTCTTTGGGTTCAAATCTGGTCCCGACCATAGAAATGCCGAGCAAAGTTTATCTATCTCCTGAATACATGCTTTTGGCAGCCGGAAAGCAGAGATCTAGAAGTTAGTGATACTGAATATTACCGAGCGAATCAATTGTAACTGGCCTACGAAAGACAAAGCTCTTGCTGTCCATGTAGAGATTCGGTGACGAACATTCTCAATGAGAGGAAGATAGTCTGAGGTGGTCATCTTCTTAGTCATCAGTGGTAAGCCCAAATAGCGTACGGGGAGTTCTCCATAATCAAATGGGAATTGACGGAGAATCTCTTCTCGTGCTGATTCAGAAATCCCGGCCATATACATTGTCGATTTCTCAAGGCTTATTTTCAATCCAGAACGATGAGCAAACTCATCAAACACTTGTAGGATACCCTCAATTGACCGTTTCTCTCCATCTACGAACACCATCAAGTCGTCTGCGAAGCACAGATGTGTAAGCATCATTTTGTTGCAATTCGAGTGGTATCCAATCAGTCTATCCTTTGCTGCCATGTCAATCCGTCGAGATAACACATTCATGCATATGACGAACAGATATGGAGATAGAGAACAGCCTTGTCGCAGACCTCTTTCACTAGCAAAATAGCCCGCTAGTTCTCCATTCACCTGGACTGAGAATGAAGTTGTTGTGACACATAAGCGGATCCAATGGATAAATTGGTCCGGGAAATCCATAGCTAGCAATGTATTCGTCAAAAAATCCCATTGGACCGAGTCGAATGCCTTAGATATATCAATTTTCATCGCACATCGAGGGGATATTGTGTCGTTGTGATAATCCTTTACCACTTCCGTAGCTAGTAAGATATTCTCCATCAATAGTCTGTCTTTAACAAAGGCAGACTGATTTGGCATTATGAACTTAGGTAGAATACCTTTGAGACGATTCGCCAAGATTTTTGAAATCACTTTATAAAGCACATTGCAACATGAAATAGGCCTATAGTCCTTCATTTCCGTCGCTTCTTTCTTTTTCGGAATGAGGGCAAGAATTGTTGAGTTCACTCCTTTTGGCAAAAATCCCATCTGGAAGAATGACTGAATTGCGACCACAACATCATTTCCAACTATAGTCCATGACTCCTTAAAGAAATCACTTGTAAACCCATCTGGTCCTGGAGATTTATTTCCCGGCATAGAAAATATTACCCTCCGTATTTCCTCTTGTGTGACTTCCTTGGTAAGTGCGGACCTATCCTCCTCATCACATCGAAACTCCAGCAAGTTTCGAAGGTCATCAGTCTGCCATGCTTCAAAATCCAGCGGCTTAGTGGATAAAAAATCATTAAAGTATCTCTCTGCCTCCACTTTAATCTCCTGCTGTGTCGAAACCACTCTTCCATCCCCACATTTGATTTCTCTGATGCTATTTTTCATTTCTCGTAGCTTAACCGCATTATGAAAGGTTTTGTTACTTTTATCTCCAACCTTTAACCAGTGAATCTTAGATCTCTGCTTTAGAAACTTCTCTTCAATATCCGCCAAGGTCAACCAGGTTTCCAAAACTTCCGCTTCTTCCTCTACGGCCTGAGTGTTCGGATCAGTCATAGTTTTCCCTTGCTGTTCACATAACCGAGCATACGGCATGATTCTTGACATTCATTCAGAGGTTCTGCCTTGTGACAAACAAACCGAGACTACAAACCTGGACAATTCTATAGCACATTATACGAAACATAGACTACACCCCCTAGAACAACGAAGAACAATCACATGGAAAAGGGAAAAACCTTCTACCAGCTCTCTAGTTTCTCCCCTATAAGAAACACCGTATTCTGTATTGTTGAAACAGTTTCCTCCAGTTTCTTAAAGTCCGCCTGGTTGTGTTCTAGCCTAACCTTAAACCGATCTAGGTCCTCTAGCGACGACAACATATCACGCCACATTGAAGAGACGTCAACCGGAAAGTCATCCTCACCGCAAGCTATGTACCGAATTCTTTCACTTTGCTCATTCTGTTTCTCGGTAATTTCTATCAGCTCTTCCATAATCGCTACATCCCACCATTTGCAAAACCCACACCCTTCTTCCAATAAACGTAACACATATGAATCACTTTAGGAACCCACCCGCTTATAAATTTTTTTAACTCATATTGAAAGAGTCATGAATTTCTTACATTCTCTGTTGGGCAAGCGTAAAAACGACGTCCTCGGTCCATATCAGATGTTGATGTCTCGATTACTAATGATGCCCAAAAAATACATGTGTGCAGAATCCTGAAAGGAGGTATGGGCCCGAATGGGAATTTATTGAAGTTGGAAACCGTATATCCGAAGGAACTCCAGTTGTAGCTATAAGGCATGATAGATCTGGAATTGCCTGTAAAAATAGCGGATGTCAGCAGTCGTTGTTGCCAAGATAATGTATTTTTAGTACATAATTAGAGGGACGGTTATATGATATAAAAAGTGAGTACAAGATGTAGCTTGCCTGGGTGGAAATGGCGTATTTGGTTCTCGATTTATTCTCGCAGGTCACACTGAACCCTAAACTGGGAATCAGGACCCATGTTCCTTTTTATTATGAACTTAGTGGTCATTTCTCATCCACTGCGCATCATCCACGTCTAGACTTTTTCATATCCGTCCAAATGTATGACTAATTGTGGACACAAAGTATGTATACCGGTTCACATTATATTAGATCCAGTGGACAAGTCCATATTTTCTTTGGATTGTGGTTGTTGTACATGTCCATCATCTGGGTTACGATCTCCACCTAGATCAAAACAACTGTTTTAGTAAAACAGATGTGCACACAACCCTGAAGTAATGTATATATAACTTATTGACATAAATTAGTGATAAGAATTTCACAGTAAGTTAGACGTCTTCAATATTAGTAAGCACCATAGTTATACGGAGGTGGACACATCCATATCTTGGGGGTTCGTTGTATGTGTAAATGTCAATTCTCTGGGTTAGGCTATCCAACGAGAGTAAAACACTAGTCTCTGCAATAAAGATGCGTATACAACATCCGTAATGATTCATATGTAGGTTATTATTCTTGTATATTAGTAAGCAACATAGGTAGTCTACCCATTGAACATGGGAGTATATAAGGAGCAACAAATACAATTTCTGAAGCAACTATTAGGAATCACCCTATCCGCAAAGCGGGCTTTCAAAAAATGTTAATCTGAATCTATTAATGTGGAGTTAGTCTCCGTCGACATAATCTAACACTCTTATAGTGCTTTATTTGTAGACGAGTTAGGTTTGAATAGCAATGATATGTCCAGACCCAACGACGTTTGAATATTTTTATGGAAAGTCTCATGTACATGTGTGAACCAGTTCTGATATGAATATATAATTGTGTCCACATGTACGCGGTTTTGTGGACACAACATATGAATCAAAGAATGCATCCTCTCTTATTCCCCCCACCCCCACCCCACAAGTCCATGTCTATATTCCCCATGCTTGTGTTCACGTCCATTCCCAGGGTTTAGTCCATCCAACGAGAGTGAAACATTTGCTTTTGCATTAAAGATGCATACACAACCGCCTTAATAATACTTGAAGTAACCGAGAGCTAATGTGTTTCGAATTATCCGTAATGATGCTTGAAATTTCCCAGATAAATTAGTAACAACTATTTAACTATAACTTATAGGTCTTCGGTAATGGTAAGCAACATAGATAGACTATCCATGCAACATGGGAGTAGCTAAGTAGCAAACAAGATAGTTGCACACCTGTTTTTATCCAAGCTCAGAGTTTGGTAAAACTGCGCAAACATTTGACTGTCTACTTCTGGAATATGATTTCTCGGATCACTCCACTTCCTGGATTTTAGATATCGCGCCAAATCACTATCCATTGCTATGAGGTTGCCATCCAACTGAGAGGGTGATGTTCTTGATTCTTGCACCCATTCAGGACGTTTAGGAATATTACCCAACATATCTGGAACTGTCTGCAAAATTTCATAAAAAAGTATTTAGTATTTTTACTTCTTTTGCATGGGTGCAGGACTGCCCAAAATATGTCCTCTTTCTCATATATATGGCCAGTGGGGTTCCTGACCTCATTTGTACCATACGTAGCCGTGGTTTCATGAGTTTCCTATTTATTGCAGCGACAAATTGGGATGTGTGCTACTTAACGTTGAATAAATGAATACTCAGCTTCAAGGCCAGTAAGGAGGGATCATGAATACCTTATGATGCCCTGTGGAATCAGAAATCTTGCCGTCGCCGGCTTGATTTACTTGACCATCCACATATTCAGAAGTTATAGGGATGTTACCCAAATTCGCTAGAACAGTCTGCAAATGTAAGAAATAAGGATTTAGTATTTTAACTTCTTGGCGCATCAGTACAAGATTGCCAAAATCATTGCCTCTATCTCATAGATATGTGCAGTGGGGTTCCCGGACACATTTGGAGCATCCGTAGCCGTGCACTACAAGAAATATCGGCATTAATAGCACACTGAAAACGCTACCATATGGTTTTCGTAGCGTTTCCATGAACGCTATGTCAGCCGCAGCTATAATAGACCCCCCCCTACCATAGCGTTTTATTTAATGCTATAATAAATTGACATATTGTAGCGTTATATAAAAGCGATCGGACATTATTTTATAACACATGATTCGTGCTATCATGCAGTTTTTCATGGCGATATTTCCGTGCTTTAGTATAAGATATTATGACATATTTTTCGTGCTATCATGCAATTTTCCATGGCGATATTCCTTTGTTGTAGTATAAATTATAATGACATATTTTCAGGGCTATCATGCAGTTTTCGATGGCTATCATGCACCTATTATAGCAATAATAAATTGTGCACCTATTATAGCAATAATAATTTACTCTAATAAAGCACAATTAAATCATAAAATAGCAGTTGATTTTACATTAAAGA
>PKML01044079.1:189144-205071 GCA_002933935.1 Eutrema yunnanense | reverse complement strand
AAACCCCAATGCCCTAAACCCTAAAGCTTAAACCTAAACCCCAAACCCCGAACCCCAAACCCTATACCCTAAACCTAAACTACAAACCCTAAATCATAAACTCTAAACCTTAATGATACAAATTAAATCATAAACCAAAAAAACAAAACAATAATTTTAAAACTCTAAACCAATTATTTAATTATTATATATACTCAAAACTAAATTCCAACACTTATAATGTAAAATATTTCAAAAAATTCAAATCTAATAATTTTAAGCCTAAATCATTAAACAAGAAAATGATTTAGGCTTAAAATTATTAGATTTCAATTGGGTAATTACAAAAAATTATATTTCACATAACGTAAACCTTAAACGCCAATACCCTAAACCCTAAATCAAATATTCAAGATTTAATTCTTCTTTTATGTATAATTTTAAAAATTTTATTTAGACATTAAGAGACAAATTTATTGTATATTCCATTATTAATTGGGTAATTACAAAAAATATATTTCACATAACCTAAACCCTAAACGCTAATGCCCTAAACCCTAAATCAATTATTCAAGACTTAATTTTTCTTTTATGTATAATTTTAAAATTTTTATTTATACATTAAAAGACAAATTTATTGTAAATTCCATTGTTAATTGGGTAATTACAAAACATTATATTACAAAACATAAACGAAAAAAAAGAAGAAGGATGGAATGCAATGGAAACACCAGCTCTGTTGGAGTAGACGTCACCCGAAACTCTAACGACATATTGAGGATTTGAACAGTGGTATTGGAGTGCAAAAGTCAGAGGTTGAAAATGGGAGACCATCACTTCAAGAGCTAACCTAGAGCTAAGCTCGCATTCGAATCCCATCGCCAGAGTGGACTTCCTGTGTCGGAGCTCTCTATACGGTGACCTGTTCTCGGTGAGAGACACAAATCCTGGGAAAATCCGATGGCGGGTTGAAAACACGAATTCATCAGCGTACCTGTCAACAAAAAAAACAAATATATTCACTTCGAAAATGCAGGATTGTCGGTAGCCATCCCCTTAGAAGTCCCATGTATCCGTCTTTTTCACAATCGTTCTCAGTACATCACTGATTGAACTGCTAGTGAAGCGGTCGCATCCACACACACCCTGCACATCAGCAGTCAGCACAGATGATTGAGGCCATTTCAGAGCAAAGAATCATAGACCTAGCTGATCTTGACATTGCTGTTTCTTAAAACTCTATGCTAGCCTAGGTCAATAAAAATCATGCAAAAGACATCTATGCTCGAGCAAGAAACACTACTGTTCCATATGCAAAACCACAACGAATCAAAAACATATAGATATATGCAAAGTAAATACAAGTACTACACACTTTCAAAGCTCTCTTGGTTTTTGTTTGTACACAAAAGTCTACTACACGCACCTCCTTACTGAAACCAGCAGATTTCATAAAATCATATTCCTGAAGATACTGTAATTCAAGCCCATGAACGTATTTAACATTGATCTTAGTCATCTCATCTCTATCAAAATAGAGATAATCTGCAAACACAAAAATCGAAACTAAATTCCGGCGACACAAGACAAAGTTTCAAAAGATAAAAAAAAAGGTGAAGCTTTTCGGAACCCTAGCGATTATTAGAGATTCAACGGAGACAAAATTGAAGCACTTATGTATCTGGAAAAGGGGAAATTACCTGGAAGCCCGATTGAGAGGTAAGGATTGACAGGAGATGTGGCTTGGGCTCTCGGATTGAGCTCTCGATTCACGACAGCTTGAGCATCTGGATCCATCGCCGGTGACGAGTTCATCTCACTCCCCTTGCTTCGCCTTCCTCAGCTTTCCCATATCTAGGTCGACGACCTCTAGAGTTTTTAGTTTCTGTGCGATTGAATTCGACAAACGAAGAAGAGATATGTACGAAACAATGAAGAGATCGATTCAAAGAAAACAATGAAGAAGAAGATAGAGAGAATGAAGATAATGAGTTTTTTTTTTCTTTAGAAGAAGGAAATGACTTGGGCAAAAAAAAACTATTTCTACCAAGACAAAATATTTTGGTGCCAAAAGTGAAATTTGGCTAAGTGTTTTGGCTCTAAAATGAATTTCCAGCTACGAAAGACATTTTCGGATTCCCGCTTAATGAAATTTTTTCTTAGCGCGAATCTAATGCTACGATAGAGTCTAGATCCGATTTTGGCACTTTTGGTAGCAGTTAGTGAATTAGTGCTACAATGAACTGCTACCAATGCCCATATTTCTTGTAGTGGTGGATCCATGAGTTTCCTATATATTGCAGAGACATATTAGGTTGTGTGCTATTTTAACGATGAATAAATGAATAATGAGCTTCAAGGCCATTAGGGGAAGATCATGAATACCTTATCTTGCCCACTGGGATCAATAATACTGTCTTCGCCGGCTTGCTTCGCTTGACCATCCACCCCCTCAGCTGCCACTTTAAAATTGGAATTGGATTCAACAATAATGTAGAATTATCCCCTTCTTTGAAGGGTCACTGTTAACTTGTTTAAAATTTTTATATACTATGACCAATACACGATGTCCGAATGTACATATACCCATGGTTAGCTGAAAATAGGACGCATGAGGAGTGTACATATCGTTAATTGGAATTAGTATGGTGTACGCTGTTAATTGGTTAAAACATGCGATGTTACATGACCATGATTTATTGAAAGGCGTACGCCACCCAATGTCGACTGCATGATGTCCATCTCTACATATTAAAATGACCATAACACTAATTTTCCCCCAATTATACTGGGTATTTCAGTATGTATATATTGAAGTGCCCATTCACTCAACTACCTAATACTCATTTAAACTTCTTACATTTAAACTAGCCACCATGCATTTTGTAGTACGTCTAAATGTGCATTCATGATTGACTATCCACAAAAATAAGGCGTTCTACCACCTACATGCAGCAACGGTTAATCTTAAACCACATGTTCACATGTTGTTCACATGTTGTCCACATGAACGACATATATGGATAATTGCAATTCGTACAGTCACACCATGTCCAATTTGTATTGTCCATATGGAAAAATAAAAATGGCAATAGATCAATGGCTATATCAGGGTGGACAACATCTAAAAAAGACATGGGGCATTGAGGTACCCATTCTTTAGAATTCCCAATGCTCATTATAAGTTTCCATTGTGCATTCCAAACATGTGTAAATGTGAATCCATTACACCAAATACACTTCATTTACCTCTTCAGGGTTACGTTCGGTAAATGAGGTCATTCGCACCCCTGAGCTAAGCGGCCCCACCAACTGTACCATCCCACATGGATAACTGTTCCTATATGTTATTGTTCTACTAACAAATTGCCACTATGGTGTTAATAACCTTTCCCACATGACAAATGTTTACCTGTATTGTTTCATTACCAATCAATCCATAAAATGTAGGTGGCAGCCATGCATTAACCGACGCAAAAAATGAATCAATGCCTTCAACACTATCAAGGAAATTCAGATCATGATGTGACAAAACAGAAAATATTCACTGTTTTTGAATTTTTTCACACCGGGAGTCTATCTTAAAAAACTTTACTAATGTTAATGTTTACCGATAATTTCGCAGAAACGAGGTCAGAGGATTGAACGAGGCATGTGGGTTTGTTGATGTCAACCTACAAACGTTTTCCATCAGAAACAGGAGTTGGTGTCATTGTACATCAGAAACACGCGAGTAGACAACAAAACAATATTCCACCAGGAACCCGTGAGTACACAAAATTTCAACATTTGTTGAAAATAACTTCACCATTTCAGTTTGTTCAATAGGTTGTTTCCATGCAAGGCTGCATGTTTGGTCTTCAATGGCATCCAAGCGTGGGGCATGTGTTTGTAAAAACATATCAGTTTTGGCCTCAAGGAACATGGAGTTAAATGTCTAATTCATGAATACATGATCCCCAAAACTAGGTGATGTCTCTTTCGCCTACTCTTCCACCATGTTGTCTTCAATCCCAATAAATAGTGTTACCTGATATTAGTTTGTAACAGCACCCAATCATAACAAATCAATAAATGATAAAGAGTTGTTTACACAAAATTCAATGACTGCTTTCCGCTGTCGTGATTACCCACCTCAGGCGGTGTGGTTCGCTGCCCGACACCTTGTTGCTTTCTCCCCCAAGCAATGCCGATATATGAAATTTTGTTTGATAAAAGACTGGGATTTTAAGGAACCATCCATGAGAAACTAGAATATGAGTCACATAGAAGAGACGTTTCCCTACCTCCTGCACTTTTGGTGGATAAACATCGTCCTGTTTCGACCCCCCATCATCCACGTTGCCCGGTGATTCCAATTCTGTTATTACCTTCTTTACTATTTGGTCCACGCACACTAGGGGTTGCTCCTAAGTCACATAAATTTCGTTTTCCTTGTTGAGGGAGGCCTGCAATGTTCCATCAAAAACTCGTTCGATCTCATAGGGAAACCATTACATGATATTTTTTAAGTTAGATATGTATTCTTTATCAATTCATCGTTTACCACTGCCCAATCCTGGTTTAAAGGCAATGTCTGTGGAGAAAGTAAAATATCAGTTCCAACCAAAAATTTAAAATGTGTTTAACGTATATAGAACATAAAATAATGGTTTAATATACTGAGTTGTAGCCCGGCATATCAAAGTCTTCGTCTTGCCTTAACTGTTGTTGCGTATATTGCATAATATATAAGCAGGTATAATGGTTAATGTCCAAATAATAACTGAAGATGTGCTTGTTTGATGGAATATTTTTTGTTTGAAAATAAAAAAGCATTAATCAAGGCAACACTACTTGCTGCAAATGTGATTTGCCACCCACTTCACTTTGTTCTTCTTCGCCTTCGTCTCCTCCTTCGGCCCACACAGTCCCAGCCCCCCCCCCCCCCCCNCCCCCCCCCCCCCAAATTGATTGTTTCTTCGTCTCCTCCTTCGTATGATTCCATCCCCTTTTCAGCCACCGGTGTAGCTAAACGCCGTCTCTTAGTTTGGTTGCGCTTCCTGTTAGTTGACACAGTTCCAACCTCTTCCACATTCTCTGCACTAAAACTATCCAACTTCCATGCCAGATTAGCCAGTTGCCCAGACATCCAATTTAAATTTTCTGTTGGGGCATCTAGCATGTCAGCTAGGAATGCCTTTACAAAACTACTGGAGGTTGTCCTCTTTTCATTCTTCCGTGATTTTCCACCTCCAACTGACTGTTTTACTTCACATTTGGCCTTTACTTTCCCTTTCCTTCGGTTTATAATGTGTTTTTGGTAGTTGCCTTTGCTTTGCACATGTTCACGCACAATCAAAGCACAAGATTCATCCCCACCAGGCCACTCATGCTTGAAAAATACATGATCTTGCTTGAGGAGATCTATCATATACTCTACCTTATGGTCTCTGGCTTCATCATCCCACTCCCCCGCACCATGCTCTCTATTGAGAACCGTCTCAAACATTGGGCTCACGACCAGCTGCATATATAACAATGACGTTACTCACCAAATATTCATATTTCTCTTCCCTCAGTGGGGAAAACTATTAGCGCATATACTTACATTGCAATCAAATTCAGTATCGATCACATCGTTTAAGGAAACCGAAACATTATTTGGGAAACCTTATGTAGGTAAGTCTACTATGCGAGGTCTCTCAGCTGGATCGGGTAGCCGGCCAACAAGACCTGGAATTGCCCTGAAAGCTACCAATTGTAGGACGAAAGGGAAGCCAGGGAGTCTGAGAGATTTTTGATGTAGATGCCCGCATAATGTTACAAAGGGATCTTCTTTTTTTGTGTTTACATCGACTCTAGAAGGCCGCATCGTTACAATTATCTTCAAAAAAGATTCCCTCCCCCATTGGAAATTGAGAAACTCATCTAGATTGTCAACCATTTTTACGTACTGAAGGGTAGGAGTGTGTGTCTGATGGTTAGCTATTAGGACACAGTCGACTATTAGTATCAAAGCCAATTGAATCCGTCTTTGCCCATCTATGTCCTTCTCATTTCGAAGCATCCATGCAATATCTGCACATGCTGTGTTAATGTCATCTCCTATCCACCTCTTCCAATATTCATCAGGTTCTTTTGGTACAATTTCTGACGCAAGGGGCTCATAACCATCTTCAAACAAGTCGCAAACCCAGTAATTCTTTCAAATTCAGAAAGGGAAAATCTCATTGGTTGTCCACCAAAAATTGTCCACAACTCATACTTCTGCTTCGTAATGAGTTGTCTATCCAACAACGCCTAGGTGAGTTTACAAGATATTGGGGCTCGGTTAGCACGTAAGTCGAAAAGCCCACCAAATCTTGAATTCAAAATCCGATCAAGCTCGGGGGTATCCCTAAGCATATCTCGGAAAATGGTGAGCGTGTCTAGTTTGGAGTAGATATTTAACCGACAAGTCGAGAATCTGTCTATTGCAAATAACCTCACAGGGAGTCTCGAGTCCGTTTCCAGATTATCTCCCCCTCCTGAAAATCGTCCCCGGACAAAATCTCACCCAAACGAACTAAAAAAATGAAAAAACCAAACAGTGTGCGTAAAAATCAATAATCACAAACCTATCATTCCCAGTTGCAGCTAAAATCGCCGGTGATCAGAATCTAAAGAGGCGCCAACAACTGCCTAATACAGAACAACGCCTGGAGTGCTGAAAATGGATATCGTTGATGCAAATCGCTTGTAATGGGAACGCCTGAGAAAACAACTGAGTATTCGCCTGAGGAAACGCTTGATAAAACACGCCGGAAGTAACCCCCGCGAGACAAGATACTTTCGTCTAGGATTTTTTACCAAAAATGGTGAAACTTTTTTCCCAACGCTTATACACATAAACTAACCAGGTTAGATTTACTCTAACCAGTTCAGATGAGAGAGAGTGTGATTAAGGGTGTTTAAGTCTTTCCACCCCCAAAAATGTAGTCAATGTGCTAGAGTGTAAAATTGTGCTTAAACATGTAAATACTAACTTCTAAAGTGCTAAGGAGTGTAACACACTCAAAAATTAATGGATACACTTCCACTCCCTTGCTCTAAGTTACATTCGCCCCTGTCCATATTTGAGAAAATCGATCTATGACTTAAATTAACATGGCAATTTTTCAACAAATGAAAACCACTAGTCTAGTACTACTCGATTAAAAATGTATATACTAGATACCGTACTCTATTGTACCGTTGATATACCTCAACAATGATAGAATTCTCGCATATAAAACCCCACCGCCAACTTAAAAATTGAGTTCGCCCTAGAAGTCTTCTCTCCCAGGCCCGACGCCCGAGGAACAGTCGCCGCCATCTACGATGAGTCTCCTCCGCCGTATCTCTGTCCAAGCCTCCGCCTGACCTGTTTCTTCTCTTCTCGGGTCTTTTCACCTGAGCCCGGAGATCTGTTTGCTCGCCTTCCGCCTGTAACCTTTGTCGCCGGCAGGATCTCTTCCTGCATCGGCCTCTGATTTCTCCATGTTTCCGGAAGGTGCTCCATCGACGGCTGCTCGTTTCTCAATACTTTTGCCACCGATTCCATATGTTCAGCTTGTGTACCCTTCTCACCTCCGGGTGATGTACTCATCGGCGCCTCTGGATCCGCCCCAACCATCGGTGCCTCCAGATCCGCCAATCCCTCCAGATCCACTGCCGTCAACCTCAGCTTCAAATTATTAATCTCCAATCTCCCACACCCGACCTCCTCATCCTCGCAAATCCACCTGGTTTGAGTGGACTCCCTCCTCATCTCAACCCCCATCTTCGGCGTCTAGAAAGGAGCTTTCAGCGGCGAGCTTTCAATCTTTATTTACCCGCCGACACCGTACTCGGTTTCATTCCCGCCGTCGAAGACGTGCAACATTCATGGTTTCTCTTCATCATGGGTTTGGCCCAATATGACCCTTATGGTATTTAGCCGGTTCGGCGTTTCTTCGGTTCTACACCGTCGACCTTACTCTTTTTCGGTTCAGTCATCGTCAAAAGGTGTCTCCTCCACCCACCTTTGCCATTCCTCAAATCATTCGATTCAGCCATCATTAAAGTTCAGGTTTGATGAGTTCACAAATCGCCTTAGCATCAGCTTTCGTTGGCTAAGGACAATTTGCTCATCTATGTTCTTTCAGGAAATCAAAAACACTTTTGATGGATAGATTAATCCTATGATCATAAACTAGGTCATGAGTCAAGTTCCAGCAATAAGATCAACAATAGATGAAGAACTCTAAGTGATTCTCTATTCTAACATATTTGATTCAGTAAATCATGAAAATCCTTTGAAAACCCTAAAACATAACTATGAGATTACTCAGACATGGAAGCAGAGAAATTACAAAGAGATGAAAAGGAAGACATAATTAAATTGACAAAAGTAATAAGAAGGTTCAGAAATCTTCTCTAAGTTTGTCATAAGTGGTTCAAAGATCTTCTCCCAAGCATACAATTGAAAGACATGAAAAATGTCTAAGAAAAATAAATCTTAGCCTTAGAAAGTGGCTTAAAATTAGTATAAATAGGTCTTGGGTCGAACTAGGTCGAGTTGGAATTATTCCAAGGCAAATTAGGAACTTAAAAACTACATTTTTCGTCAGAAAAGTGGATCGATCTATCCAGAATGTGGATCGGTCGATATGGCTTGGATCAGTCGATCCAGATGAGTCTGATCGATCTGGAAAATGTTCGCAAAATGATTGGATCGATCGATCCCAGCTTCCCCTCCTCTTATGCTCGCCAGACTAGATTGTCTTCACGACAACTGGAATAACTTTTGATCGCACCGTTGTAATGGCCTCAAACTACTTCCAAATGAAAGTTAATATGTTGCTCTATCATGTATCAAAATTTGAGCTCAATCCATCGGTGGGAAGTCCTTCAACGAATGCCAAACGTCTAACGTCTTTTCATGATTATGCATCTCCATATGCTCATTTCACCCAAAATGGCTTCTTTTCTCCTAAAGTGACCTAAAACCATAAAAGATTCGATAAAGGACGAAAATAATCTAGAAAGACACTTTAACTCAATAAAAAAAATAAAAACAAAATGTTATAAACCGGTAAAAACACAGTTTATCAACTCCCCTAAATTTAGTCTTTTGCTTGCCCTCAAGCAACCATAAAACCAAGTATAAGGAACAGGTTTGAAAACGCGGAGACTCACCTTCTCTTTAGAACACCTCAATGATCCTCCAACTTAGTAATCCACATATTGCCAAACCAGCTCCAGATCAAACCACCATGTACTTCTCTGCAAGCATCACAGCTTTCCAGATTCAACCCCACAATCTCACAGAATAATCCAATAGCCATCATCGCTGGATCTCATCAAAAGATCATAGTGTCAAGAACCTTCTAGAATCTTTCTCTTTCGATACCGTGACAAGTCAACCTTCACACTTTCTGGTTTTTTCCCTCTCCCCCAGACTTTTTCATTTTATTCTTCTTCTCTTTTTTTAATTCCTCGAAAGAATAGGTGAATAATGGCATCACGAGAAATTTTTCTAGCCTCACCTATAATCTGAGCTTCCAAAAACATAATGGCATTATCAGAAATTTTCCTAGCCTTGTCATTGGATTTTTTTTTAGATTAGGAAGAGGAAAACCATACTTTCACACAGGTTGTCTTTGTCAGATACGAATGAGGAGTCAAGCTCTGAAGACACAAATCACAATGATGATGAGGTAAATGGAAAAGCTCAAAAAATAGCTCAGGCTATCTGAATTCTTCTGGAAACATGGGTGTCTTTGATTAACCGGTCGACCTTTGAATTTTTCATTAGTCTGATCTGAAACTAATTCTGCAATAGTGATCACTTAGATGAAAAGTCAAAACAATAAATCCAAGAAAAGGTTCATAATCTCCAACAAATTTTGACTCAATAAAACATAGACTGGCTCAAGAAAAATGTCAAAACGACTCAAAAGAAAGATAAACATCGTTAGTAACGACAAGTACCATCCCCCAGACTTAACTCACACCATCTCGGTGTGAAAATAAGCCAAGAGTAAGGTAAAACAGACTCAAGAAAAATAAAAATAAAGAAAAAAAACCTCACCGGTGGGTTGCCTCACACCAAACGCTTGTTTATAGTCGTTAGCTTGACTTCAGTCTCAAATGTTAATAATGAAAATCAAAAGGTTGAGCCAATGCACCTTTGGTCCTTCTCCTGTTAGGGCAAGAAAAAAAATGGGCAACATGGCAAAGAAACAAAACTCACATCAAGGAAGTTTACTACGAATGTAGCATATATCTTTGAATTTTCCTTGATGGTGAGATTCTCATGAGGATCAAATGCACTTGATGGAAAAATAAAGTCAACTTCAATTTTAAACGAGTTTATCACAAAATAATCAACTTCATCTCCATCAATCATGTAAAACACAGTATCCTCCTTCCTAATCTTCCATCTCAACCTTAGGGCCATCTATCTCATTCAAGATCTTATCTACATCAAGCACATCTCCTACATCAAGCACATCCCCTAGGTAAGATTTTTCAAGAAGAGATCTAGATTCCTCAGGCATTGAAAGCTTAAACTCGAGATCATGAACATTCAAAGTACATAGATAATTAATATCAAAACATACTTCATGGTAATCTCTAACAAGCGTTTCTACTCTTAAGGTATCTAGTCTTTGAGACTCACATATTAAATCATAGCATTCATCAATGAGCTTGGGAGTATGCGAACTAGAAGCTACATCTTCAATGCAAGGCAAATGACTATCCTCATAATCATAGATTTCAAAGGTTGAGTCAAAAATACCTTCTAGTTGGCATGGTGGAACCCAATAAATTACATCTTTAAGTGCATGAGCTACCATTATCTAGGACATTGTGAGCTCCCTTCCCTCAAGTGCTGCTCGATGTGACATGAGGTTCAAACGGATCATAGCGGCTAGGTCACTCCTTTTCATCGTTGGGTTATCTTCATGATGCTTATCCAACTATACTTTTTGTTCTGTTGTGAGTACACTTTCATCAAATGGTGGCTCTACGTATGGCTCATCTTGAATGTATTCATCAAATGTGGCATCCTCTTCTTGTGGCCAATCATTGTGGCCATCAACTATAAGAAACAAAAAGGAGGAAAATAAAAAGTTAGTAAAAGTCAGTGTCTTAGTCTGAACTATAGTCCAAGACTCGTAGGTAACGCAATTGGTCCCCGACAAATGCGCCAAAAACTTGATACACAGAAGGGATCGAATCCACATATATCAAGTGAAACACTACGAGAATGCAAAAGTAAAGCAAAGCTAAGACTAATAAGAGTTGTTTGTGGTTTAATGCAAGAGTAAAACTAAAAATGACAAATAACAATGGATAGAAACGCTAGGCCTTATGTTAATTCTCAGGAATTCAAGACTCACTAACCAGATAATCAAACAGAGAATGGATTAAGTATTGTTCTCGAACTCAAACATGAATTTATAGCTAGCCCACTGTCGTGGCACTAACTACTATGCCAATCAACCTAAGTATCTAAAATGTCGTTTGACCTTAGATTTTTAGGCACACATTAAAGTTCAGGTTTGATGAGTTCACAAATCGCCTTAGCATCAACTTTCGTTGGCTAAGGACAATTTTCTCATCTATGTTCTTTCATGAAATCTAAAACACTTTTGATGGATAGATTAATCCTATGATCAGAAACTAGGTCGCGAGTCAAGTTCCAGCAATAAGATCAACAATAGATGAAGAACTCTAAGTGATTCCCTATTCTAACATATATGATTCAGTAAATCATGAAAATCATTTGAAAACCCTAAAACCTAACTATGAGATTACTCATACATGGAAGTAGAGAAATCACAAAAGGAAGACATAATTAAATTGACCAAAGTAATAAGAGGATTCAGAAATCTTCTCCAAGTTTGTCAGAAGTGGTTCAGAGATCTTCTCCCAAACATACAATTGGAAGAGATGAAAGATGTCTAAGAAAAATAAAACGTAGCCTTATAAAGTGGCTTAAAATTAGCATAAATAGATCTTGGGCCGAATTAGGTCGAGTTGGGATGATTCCTAGGCAAAATAGGAAGTTAAAAACTGTATTTTTCGTTAGGAAAGTGGATCGATCGATCCAGAATGTGGATCGGTCGATATGGCTTGGATCGGTTGATCCAAATGAGTCTGATCGATCTGAAAAATGTTCGCAAAATGATTGAATCGATCGATCCCAAAAGTGTATCGGTCGATCCCAGCTTCCCCTCCTCTTATGCTTGCCAGATTGGACTGTCTTTATGAAAACTGGAATAACGTTTGATCGCACCGTTGTAATGGCTTCAAACCACTTCCAAATGAAAGCTAATCCGTTTCTCTATCCTGTATCAAAATTTGAGCTCAATCCATCGGTGAAAAGTTCTTCAACGAATGTCAAACGTATGACGTCTCTGCATGATTATGCATCTCCATATGCTCATTTTCACCCAAAATGGCTTCTTTTCTCCCTAAGTGACCTAAAACCTAAAAAGACTCGATAAATGACGAAAGGACTCTAAAAAGACACTTTAACTCGATAAAAAAAACTAAAAACAAAAGGTTAGAAACCGGTAAAACACAGTTTATCAGTCTCCCAACTTACTCGCCGCTCAATCGGCGAGGAGCAATTATGAGCCGAGGTTAATCACTCAGGTGGGATTCTCAGCTCACAACTCTCGCTGATATATGGCCCATCCCTCCGACCCAACTTTGTTATTGGCTGCCTTGGTTCTTTTGCCAGGATAGTCACAGTTACTCTACCTATGGGGATGGTGATGTAGAAGCAAAAATTCGGACACAGAAATTACGAGAAAAATACATAGAAGAACGTTTTAAAAAACGTTTAAGGAAAACAACGATGAAATGGAAGCGAGATGATCTCTTTCCTTAATTCTAAATATCTCCCGCAGTGTGGCGGTTTTATGAGATAAAGAATCCCATGATACAACCATTTGGAGATTACGACTCGATCGTAGAATGTACGAACTTATAATCTACGATATACTCTCTGACTTACGCTTTTAGTAAAAGAAAAAACATGAGAGGGATTGAAGAATTTTGTGAGCTTTGTTCTCTGTGAGAAGTGTGTTAAATGAGAAGGTCGAAGGCTCGTTTTTTAAATCCAAGTGACAACCGTAAATGAGGGAGAACGTGTGCACGAACTGCGCGAGGAGAGTAATCGTTGGGCGAGATACTCTGAGGCGATCTTTGACTCATTCAAGTCGTGTATCTCTTCGAGTTTAAACTGAATATCGTTTTGTTTTGGGCCAAAAAACGGATATGTCTACACAATCGTAGAACGTAGAATATGAATTCTGGATTTCGAAGAACAAGATAAAAAAAAAAAATCAATATTGATTTTTCCAAAAATGGATATGTCTTTCATTTTTTGTATATTTCTACTTTTTTTAAAAAAAAAATTATTTTGCTTTGATTACATTTAATTAAAAATAGTTTAGTCAAAAATGGCAAAAATCCAAAAAAAATGTTTAATGGAACAGTAGGTGAATTAATTGTCATTTTTTTTCCCAAATTCTCCAAAAAAAGATCCCTATCTTTACTGATATTAAAAATCCTAAATTCGTAATCAATTTTATAAAGAAAAAAGTCATGGAAGAAGACCGGTTACGTCTACCGACTCTTATCACCTATGGGTGGAACTATTATCCGAGATCCAATCCGAGATCCGCTCCAATCCGCTCTGAAAATCTGGATATCCGAGGGGGTCGGATCCGGATAGTTGAATTATAAGGTCCGGATATCCGGATCCGGATCCTTTAAATATATTCAAAATTTATATTTTATTGAGATTTATATATATATATATATATAATTTAAATAAAATTAAAATATTTTTTTAATAATACATATTTTTTTTACAAAATATTATATAAAATTTTAATTTTATCATTAATTTTTTATTTTCTACAGATCTGGATATGGATATCCGCGGATATCTTAATATCTAGGTGGGATATCCGAATTCCGAATATCAGAAAGCCTCGGATACGGATCTAGATATCTCAAAATTTCCAGAATATCCTATTATCACCCGATCAATATTTAGCCGAGTCCAAAATAGTGGTATTATCGTGACCCAAATTGGAAACTATAAGGTTATTTGCGAAGAAGAAGAAGAGTCTTAATCAATTTTACTAATGTGCCATTTTTGTTTCATGGGAGAAAAGGAAACATCTTTGCCATGTTGCTTTTAACATTTGTTTGTGTTATTGCTGGAAGTTTTTTAAAACAAATTGTGGCTGGGCTAGTTTAATAAAATTCTCTTTTTTTTTTGGGCCAAAAAATTATAATATTTTTCAATTGAATTTTCAGAAAG
The DNA here is from genome assembly GCA_002933935.1 of Eutrema yunnanense. Classification (NCBI taxonomy): domain Eukaryota; kingdom Viridiplantae; phylum Streptophyta; class Magnoliopsida; order Brassicales; family Brassicaceae; genus Eutrema; species Eutrema yunnanense. The sequence goes on along the minus strand of PKML01044079.1, from coordinate 190,757 downwards.
AAAATTAGTTTTTCCTTTTATTTTTAAAAATATAAAAAAAATATAAAAAATTGGTTAGAGACAAGGAGACAGATCCTTGCTTACCTAGAGGAAAACACGTCAAGCTCGTGATGGTACTGTCAAAGACAAAAACAGCTCAATTATTAAGCATACATTAATTATTACTGTTAAGACTTTTACACTAGTTAATTAAAAACCCCATTTAATTAATCCAAGTGGCTTGTTTCTTTTGTAGCGTGTGGATCTCAATCGAGTGTCCACCACAGGGGACAGGCAGTGAAGCTGTAAGATTTCCGCTGAGCTTCCATTATTTTCCATTTACCAACACATGCATTTTTCTCATCCTATACTGAAAAATAATACTCCCTCCGTTCTGAATTAACTGATGTTTTAGAAAGTTTTTTTTTTCCACAATTAAGTGATGTTCTCACTTACCAATGCAAAATTAAATGATTTTTAATTATTTTTGACCAATTACACTTTATAGACTATTTGTTCATTGGTTCAGATGAATAATAAATGATGTTTTAGTATAGAAAAAACAAAAATTAATTGTTTCCTTAATTTGTGTGCATACTACTAAAACATCACTTAATTCAGAACAGAGGGAGTAGATAATAAAAATTAGTTCTTGTTAGGGGTGTTAAAATGGATCAAATGGGTCACCTATGACCCATGATTCTAATGGGTCATATATAAATGGGTCATGGGTCATTCATGACCCATTAATGATGAGTGACCTATGATCCATCTAATTACATGGGTCATGGGTCAAATGGGTGACCCATGAATCACAAAAATTTATCTAAGTATATATCTTATTATATAACGCAGGATCCCTCAACGTGAGTGTGACACGTAAGCAAAATTATAACTTACGAGATCGTGACATGTGTCGTTAATATAGATCGCGACATGTGTCAATTTAATTAAAAAATAAAAATAAATTAAAGTAAATATTAAAAATGTTAAACTAAAAAAACCAATTTAAAAAAACAATAATAAGTAAGGAAAACTTACAATAAAGAAAATTGACAAAAGAAAACTTATAAGTTTATACCATGACCAAACTTAAAAAATGAAAATTAAGAATATACTATAAACTTAAGGAAAATTATTAATATCTTATTATATAAAACAGGATTCCTCAACGTGAGTGTGACACGTAAGCAAAATTATAATTTACGAGATCATGACATGTGTCGTTGTTAATTAAGATCGCGACATGTGTCAATTTAATTAAAAAATAATAATAATAAATATTAAAAATGTTAAACTAAAAAAAAAATTTTAAAAAAGAGAAAACAATAAGAAGTAAGGAAAACTTACAATAAAGAAAATTGATAAAGGAAACTTATAAGTTTATACCATGACCAAACTTAAAAAATGAAAATTAGAAATATACTATAAACTTAAAAGGAAAATTATTAATATACGACCAAATTTAAAAGTTTATAATCATTTTCATTATGACAAAAGAAAACTTAAAAAAGAAAATTATTAATATACAACCACGACCAAACTCTATATAATAATCTACACCTTTTTAATTTTAAAATGTGTGACTTTTAAAACTTAAAAATCACACATAATATTAATTAAAACATAAATAT
>PKML01044079.1:165855-188329 GCA_002933935.1 Eutrema yunnanense | reverse complement strand
AAAAATAAATAAATAATATTTCAGTTTATAATAAGGGAATCTTATAATATAAAATTGAATGTAAAGTTACTCAAATCAATTAATAATCGATTTATAATCTTAAAATCGATTAATAAAAAAACTCAAAAAAACTCAAAAATTCTGAAAATTTAATAAACGATTTATAATCTTAAAAGATAAAGTTATTAAAAATAAAAAAATTAAAATTAAAAAGTATCCTAAAAGGCAAAATTAATATAAAAAAGGAAAAAACAATATTTTGTTTTTCCATTTAGATTAAGGAAATTAATCATAAAAGAAAACTAATTATAATTTCTCACTTTTATATAAACCACAATTTGGTATTGTGTCAATTACACACCAAAACATCAAAAGTCCAATAAACGTATCCAAATCTATTTTACTGCATTTATTCACCAAATTTTTCTTTCAAAGTATATATTTATTTCATCGTAAACTTTGTTTCTAAATTTATGTATTATATATTTTCACGGGTGATATAATTTTGTTTTCTATTTTTCGTCTTTAATTTTTTTTAACGAGATATAAAATATTAAATTACAAACCCGCATATATGCGGGTACTTATCTAGTTATTAATAATTTTGAAAAATGAGAAAATTAAAAATGGTGAATAATATTATAATGTACTTATATTATGAATCGACAAATTTTCTTTATTTATCGTGAATTGGTAATGAATTTGTTGAACCATGTATTTGACGGAAAATGTGAAATTACGTTTTAGAAGGGAAATACGGAATAACGTTTTCTTGATGCGCCCTTTTTCACCTCACTATCGAATGAGGATCCATTAGAGGCAAATTTTTATATTTATAAAGCCTTAAACAATCCACAAGTGCATAGAACACCGAAGAGTACTTAAGAATCGATCCCATAAGGACTAAAGATCACACACTAGAGATGCGAGAAACAAACTATAAGCTATAGCAAAACATTTTATGGGTTTTTATGTTTTTATCAAAGGAAAACAAATGCAAGAAGAAAAACAAAAGACAAAAACGTTGGATCATGGAATAAACTGTTTTGTAGCATCAATGTTATTCTCTTTTCCCCTTTTCTTACTTAGGGTAACATAATGATATCGTTGTAATAATTTTTCTTCTTCTCATAAACAGGGGCAGGGGAAAAGGCAGAGTTTAAGGGCTTCGCTTTATTCTGTTTTCCCTTAATGTCTCCTCGTCTAGCAATTCCTTTCATATTTGCCAGACGTGTCAAAACAGCCTGCGGGAATTTCAATTTATTTTCAGAAAAAAATTAAGAGAGAAGAGAAGAGAGGACATAAATGTTAGTAACCTCAGAGATGTAATCGATTTCAGGTTCATCAGCATCACCATCACCATCACCAGGTTGTTCATCGATTTCAGGTTGTTCACCAACACCAACACCAGCACCAGCACGTGGCGTTTTTATTTATCATCTTAATAGTGAGGTAAAATGCGGAATCCAAAGAATTTCTTGTGTATATTTGTAAAAGTGTTTTCTTGGTTTATATTTTTTTGCATTGAATTTCATTAAAATACTAAAGAGTAATACAAAGGTAAAATACATTTGAGATACACAAAATCGGTAAAACTTTGTCCTCTGAAGACAAAATCTAAAAGAAGAAAACACAAACCCAAACATGAAAACAGTATATGAAACAATACTAAAAACAAATGGATTAACAGCTAATGAACTATATGCACTAAAAATGAACCGATTAACCGATTCTCACCCACAATCTTTTTCAAAAAGCATGTAGTCGCTGAAACTGCACTAAAAGATACTTACTTATATACATACCAACATGATATATGACTTTTTAGTCTCTAGGAGGTATCAATATCCCCAATACGATGTAGTAAGGAGGTTATCAATCCATAATTGGGATTATTCTAAACACTAAGAATGCAAGGTTCATAAGTAATTTAAGCTAAACAAGGTAATTGGTGATTAAGTATTTAAATTCAAATTAAACGAAATAATAACTAAACGAATTGTGATCCAAATAACAAAAGCGGAGCAAGAGATAAGGTTAATGATATAAGGTGATTCAAGTCCAATTAGTGGTGTTCATTTACTCAAGAAGCTAATTCCTAGGCAATAGATCTCTAATCTAGATTAGTTCTCTTTCAAGCAACTAGTCACTTTGTTAATTATCAAGTCCATTAGCAAATCATCATTTGTGGATTAACAACTAGCAAGCATTAAGGATTATAACAAGATCAACCAAATATATGCCCTAAACAACTAATATCTTAGGCTAGGAACATAAATCTCTTGTCTAGTTGGTCTTGGCATTTCATCAAACACTTGGTGTTCATGAAATGCCTTGTGATCTAGATCCACTCTTTCAAGCTAGATCTAGCAATGGGGACTCTAGACAAGAAGGAATATAAGATTATCTAACCCTAAACACCACTAATCAAACCCTAGATCACCCTAATCTACCATATCCCAAGATCCTTAAAACTACTCACTAATCATCATGGGTTTAACAAATCCAAGAAAACAAGTGTTAAAACTCATGATCAAGATGATATGATGATTAGAAAGTAGAAGATAGATGGATTCAATCAAGAAAACAATACTCAAATTGCATAAAATCAAAAGGATCAATCTCTTACAAATCACTCTTAGAGAGGGTTTTTGCTTAAGAAAAGACTTAGCCCTTCCAAATTAGGTTTTTGGGCTTAAATAGTGAATAGTGATGAACCGGGTCGACCCGGGACAAACCGGGTATCGACCCGGTTTAAATGGATAAAAAGTTCTGGTTTGGCCAATACCGAGGTCACTGCTCGGTGTGACACCTCGGTATTGAGCCTGGTTTAGTGACACCGACGAGGAGCACCGAGCAGTGCCATCGGTATAGAGGATCAGTGGATACCGAGGTCACTCCTCGGTATCGTTGCTCGGTATTAAGGACTTTTCCCCCAGGTTTCTTCCTGTGGCAGCACCGAGCAGTGACACCGAGCAGTGTCATCGGTACAATCCCCTGAAGCTTCGATACCGATGTCACTCCTCGGTGTTATACGTCGGTATTGAGGCTGTTTTCCTCCGTCGGGCTATACCGATCAGTTGCACCGAGCAGTGACCTCGGTGCAACTCCTCTGCTTTTGATACCGAGCGCCAATACCGACCAGTGACGTCGGTACGGTTTCCGTCTCCTCTCCTCGGGTCTCGAATCTCCTCTTTAGCACCTGAAATGCGATCCAAAACATGCAAGGACTCTCTAGGACTAAATGTGGACACACTAGACTCCTAAAATGACTAAAATGCTAAAGAAATATCATGAACTACATGTAAATGACTCGAAACCTAAATGAAACGGATGCTAGAATGATGCAAAATATGATGATATCACAACACATATTAGAATCTAGATATGTATATTCATAAAATAGGAATTTGGGTGTTATTATTATTTTTTGATATCATATTATCATTTTTGGTTAATGAATTATATAATATGGCTTACTAATGATTATAGATAGAGTTTTCAAAACGGACTAACCCGCCTACTTAATCTGTTTCACAGTAGACTAAAATATTTTTTTGGATTAACTCGCAAAAAACTACAATCTTGAATCTTCAAAGCTTCAATTCTAATATGCATTGTGTAGTGATTGTGAATTTTGTGGTTGGTCCGCGAACTCTTAAAATTTTAATTTTCTTGAGTCTAACTCTCTATAAACGTAGTAAAATATTTTTCAAATTTAGTTTTGATATATAATCAATTAATATAAAAATTATAGTTAATTTTCAACAAAAAATAATAATATTATTTAATAAAATTGACTATAACATCTATTTTTTTAAAAAATAATAATAATGTTTTGATTCGCGAGCTCGGCTTTTGTGGACATTTAAAATTAGAGCCCTAACTCGTCCCATGGCAAAGCGGTTTTTGTCCAATCTACATGTCATTATCCCGAATTGACAATCTTAATTATATAATACAATTTAATTTTTTTTAAAATAAATGGAAATATTATAAAATATTGAAAATATTTAATTAGTAGAATGTTTTTAGAGCTAAATAATATATTATATTGATCAACATTATAATAGTAACAATAAAAAGTATTTTAAAGACACATTTCAATGTAATTATTTTTTTTTAAATGATTTTCAAATAGTTAACAAATTTATTATAAAAATATAAATGAAAATTGGGGAAATTTCAAAAATACAGCTTTTATGATACTATTTTTCAAAAGTACACTTCATTGATGGCTATTTTCAAAAATACCAAATTTATAAAGGTTTATAAAATTCAAATTTATAAACGTTTATAAGACTCAAATTTATAAGGGTTTATAAACCCTTATAAAACCTTATAAAACTCTATAAAACATGTTTTATAAACCCTTATAAACATGTTTTATAAATCCTTATAAATTTGAATTTTATAAACAAATTTATGATGTTGTATTTTTGAAAATAAATATCATAGAATTGTATTTTTGAAAAGTGGTATCATCAAAGTGGTATATTTTAAAATTTCTCATGAAAATTATTGCAAGATCTCAAATATATATTTTATTTGAATATATATATATATATATGGATTAATTATTATTTAAAATACAATAATATTTTTAATATATTAATAAATAAAGAAATGAAATACACTCTTAAAAGCATGTTGAAGGAAAAAAAAGTTGTCCATATTATTTTCAATGATTTTGAAAAACAGTTATATCATTTCCTATTTTAATTATTATTATTTTATTTGTAATGACATAACATGTAATAACTTACAAAATAAAGTGTATTTTCCTAAATGACTCATTAAATAATAATATAGAGATAATCTTTTTCTTTTACCAACTACAATAGTTCTTTTTTCTATTTAAGCAAATAATAGTCATGATAGTAGGCTAGCAGCTGAACCTTTTTTTTTAATGTTGGACGGATGTTTTGATGATCAATTTAAATGATAGAGTTGTGTTTTATAATGAGACTTTTGTTTTATGAATAACACTAAATTAGTAAAATCTTGTTCTGATGATGAAAAATACAAGTGTATGAAAAAAGTATAAAGGCAAAAACAAATAAAATTACTTTGCATTTCATTATTGGACAAGTATTACCATCATTTTTCGTTTATGAAGTGTTCATTGCCGTCTAACTTTTCCCATGGTTAGTGAAGGAGATGGATTAGTTAAATCGGGGATGGTGTGGACATAAGAGTATGGACAAACTGCTAGCTATCAACTATTCAACCGCATAGACCTTCGACAAGTCGTTTTCTTGATCTTCAAGTTGCAAATCTACTTAATTCGATCATAAACCAGTTGAACTGGCAATCAAGGACATTTTCTGCGCTTACGAACAACATATTAGTCACCTATTCGGTGAAGAATGAAGTTTATACAACAATGATCGAGTTATATCATGTTTAGAATCGAACTATCCCATAATCTTTCGAATTGGTTCAACTAGCAATTAATACTTCGTCCAAAATAAAAGGTTTTTTGAACTGGAAAGCGGTGATGGGAACATTATCGGTAGGCAAGCTTCTGGAAATTAACCTTAATTGCTTAAGAATTTTGCAAGATGCCCCTCTTGATATATTATTTTATATTTTATTATTTAACAGTTTTTTTATAGCCCGAATAAAAATCATTTCTAGATCCGCCACTGTTCTTCATTTACGTTTTTTTACTACACATTTGCCCAAAAATGTAGAATTTTGTCTATGTTACACCCTCGGGGATCTTCGACGCCATGTCAACTATCTAAGACTTCTTGCATAGTACAAAGAAATCTATCAAGTGTTAAAGTGCACCTCTACACTTGGATTTTTTGGACTCTATATGGACTGCTCATAACCAGCTAATTTTCACTGATAAAAAATACTCAGCACATGAGGTCTTGGTGAAAGCCATAACCAAAGCTATGGCATGGTAATAGGCATAGTCATGCGAATGAGTCTTCTCTGCCTTGGACCAAAGTCTCGTGTTTTGTTGGTGTAGCTTGGAAATCGCCTTCTCTGCATGTGGAACCTTTGTAAGAGAAACTCTCATAGCATAAATGGATGTGTAATCAATCTACTCTAATGATTGAAATACAAACATACCGAATGTCAACATCTCCGTAAGCTTGGAACATCTTAAAACCCGAATCTTTAAAGCAAAACAACAAACAAAAAAAAACAAAAAGTGGAAAATTGTGAAAGAACTCTATCATTCGTTTGATTTAAAAAAAAAAAATATATGCATTACCAAAAACCAAGTGTAGAAAGTCTTAGACATTGTCTTTAGAGAAAATAGTGGTCTTTGCATCCTAATTCAAAAATCAAACCTTACTTGGGAGAAATGTATTTTTCAGAGACTGATATTGACAGAGGAAGACTAATAATCCAAAAGTTTGACAACATCCTCAAAAATCACAAAAATATACCAGAAGATTCAATTCACATAATGTTGGAATTTCTATTAAAAAAACAATATATATATATATATAAGTTTGTAAATAATTGCAGGCCGATTAATCGGTTAATTATACTCTCTTTTTTTCAGCTGACATTTTATTCGTTCCACAATAATCCACGTAGACTGGGACTACGACGAACGACTTTCTTTGCACCACGCTGAAGATTTCCTTTTTTAAGCTTTACTCTTTTAACCTGCAGAAATCGCATCTTCTGGAAATTGAAATTCATACATCTTGGTGTAAAAATATTAATTAACCTTTAAGTCAAGACAAGACTAAAGGTCTTCCACAATTAATTACACAATTAAAAACCCCAAAATTCCATTAATCATTTGCTCATTTTGGTCCCCTTTTTCCAAAGTAAAGAGACTAGAGAGCAAGTCATTGCTTGTGGTAGATAAACCCAAAGAGAGGAAAATAAAATTGAATAAATACACTAAAAAGGAAGAAGAGGAGCAAAAAAAAGAGGCAGCCATAGCCAAAGGGTTCGTGTCGGCTTCAACCAAACACTGACGGTGTATGTATACACCTTTGCATACACGCTTTTATCTCATTTACAAATCTCCCTGTTTTTTCTCTACCACTTTGCATTATTTTGACACCAATTTCCACTTGTATATCCTCTAGATTCTGGGTTTTATTGGAACCCTAGCTAGCTTCTCTTTTGTTTGGATCGTTGGATACTTGGAGAGGTTTTTGAAGTAAAGGTTCGATTTTGATTTCTGGGTTTTGCTTGTTGTTGTTGTAAATGCTGAAAAAGGAGGAGACTTTCGAGGATCCATAGTCAGATTTGTGTTTTGTTTCTCGATTTTACCTGGATTTGATTCGTGGGGATAATCTAGATCAAGAATCGATACCCCTTTTTTTTTTCTTCCTGATCTTGTTTTTTTCCTTTGAACATCGTTTACCCCCTTTGATTTTTTAATGGGGTTTCTCTTCGGTTTGTAGCTTTTTGCTCTCTGCTCACAGATTTGATAATTTTAGGTTTTGAGTTAAAATCTTGCTATTGTTGACATGATTTGTAGTGTACACTGAAGTTAAAACTGACAGTTTTGTTTTGTAAAGTGTGGAGTTAAGGACTGAAATATTTTCTTGTCTTGCTTTTGCTTTTTTTGGTTCTTTCTTTTACCCCTTTGTTTGAGCGACCATAGGACTTCTCTTCAAATTGGGTAATAAAATTTGAGAATCTGAGTCTTGTGGTGTGCTTTAGACACAATGTAGAACAAAGCAGTTGCATAAATGGCCCACATTTTTTGTCAGTAAATTTAAGAAAGGGTTTAAATGTTGATACATAATGACATCTATCAGAGTTTTGTTTGTCTAAATTAGATGAGGATAGGTCCATCTATTCTTTTCTCTTTCAGAAAGACAATTCATTCTTATAGTTTCTCTTCTTTTTTTCTTTCTATTTTTCCCAGGTAAATTTATCGAAATTAAATGGATTGTCAACTGGCAGCTACCAATCATTCATCTGGAGAACCTGGAGGTTCGTGGAATATTTTGGGTTATACCATTTTGTCAAGTGTATTTGCTATTTTCTACTGTGACTCCGCGTTCTAGGTTTGATGACTAACTAAGAATTGGATAAGGGTTTTAAAACGTCGGTGAAATTCTGAATCGAGTGGAGTTTGTTTATTAATATGATTGCAACCCTTGCTTGTTTTTGAGATACCATGTAGCATCCTATACCGTTCTTTGTTTCTTTGTGTTGACGTCAATCCATTTGTTTGTAGGTGTTTTAAGTGATGCTTTATATAGGGAGCTATGGCATGCTTGTGCTGGACCTCTTGTAACCCTACCCCGTGAAGGGGAACGAGTTTATTATTTCCCTGAAGGTCATATGGAGCAGGTATTGTTGTTATTGGTTTGAATCACTTGACATTGTGATTTACCGTATCATGCTCATTTGCTAAAACAGGTTATGTTAATTGTAGAGTTAAGTCATATTGACACTTCAAACTATCTTGTTGATGCCTTCTAGCTTAAATAAAATCACAAAACATGTCTTGTTGTATCGAAGAAATGAAATGTTCTGCCTGTTTTGATTTCACATGATCAGTTGATCATCTTATCTTCTTATCACATTTATGCATTTAACTGATCACTGCCTATGCAGCTCGAGGCATCAATGCATCAAGGTTTGGAGCAACGGATGCCTTCCTTCAATCTGCCATCTAAGATTCTCTGTAAAGTGATCAATATCCAGCGCAGGGTAGGCTGAATTTCATGATATATGATAGCGTTTCCTTACTTTTCTTCATGAGATGTATTGGGTAATAATGTTAAGCCTTGTTGTGCTTTACTTTGCAAGCTCAGGCGGAGCCTGAGACTGACGAAGTTTATGCGCAAATAACCTTATTACCAGAACTGGATGTAAGTTTATCATAACCAAAAAAAATGTTGGTTTGGTGTTTTATAAAATACGGTTTTGTATTTTCTTACCGTCCTTGATTTTTCGTGGAACTATTGTGTTTGGACATCAGCAAAGTGAACCCATCAGCCTGGATGCACCTGTTCAAGAACCTGAAAAGTGCACTGTGCATTCATTTTGCAAGACACTAACTGCTTCGGACACAAGCACACATGGTGGATTCTCTGTGCTACGGAGACACGCAGATGATTGTCTTCCACCCTTGGTCAGACTTGCTTCTGGTGTTCGTCTTGTTTTTTTGAAACCAGTCCAACTGTTTTTTTTTTTTTTGTAATATTTTGCTTTCTCTTCTCTAGGTTATGTCCCAACAACCACCATGGCAAGAACTGGTTGCAACTGATTTGCACAATAACGAATGGAAATTTAGGCACATTTTCCGAGGTTAACATACTTGCTATCTTATTATGAAACTGTCTTTGAATTTCGGTTCCTTTACCCCAATGCCACTGCTTCTTGGAACTTTTGGGGCTTTACATAATTTTGCATTTAATATGATTGTTTTACGGCTATTAAATTTCATGAGGTTGTGACTACAGGCCAACCAAAGCGCCATTTGCTAACAACTGGGTGGAGTGTTTTTGTTAGCTCAAAGAAACTAGTGGCTGGTGATGCTTTCATATTCTTAAGGCAAGTTCTTCATCATTTCATGTGTCTGGAAACTATTTTTGTTCTTAAAAGTCTGAGCATGTAACACTGTATTTGCCTTTCAGGGGTGAGAATGAAGAGCTCCGAGTTGGTGTTAGGCGGCACATGAGACAACAGACTAATATCCCGTCCTCTGTCATTTCAAGTCATAGCATGCATATTGGGGTCCTTGCGACTGCTGCTCATGCCATCACAACAGGAACAATCTTTTCCGTCTTTTACAAGCCAAGGTCTTGCTTCTCTTACTTTAGTTTAATTGAGTCATTGTCTGAAAAAAAATTCTTGATAACACTTTAAAGTCATCAAATGATCCAAAAGTCATCAGCCACTGCATTGGATTGCCAGCTCAAGACGTATCTAGCTGGTCTGCTGATCTGGAACAGACATCAGCCATTTTTTTCCAAATATGCATCTTATTATGCCTTTCAGTTAATGTTGCTTGATGATAATCATTTGGCTGACCCAGGCTGACATATCTTCTATTATCAGGACAAGTAGGTCAGAGTTTATTGTGAGTGTCAATAGGTATCTCGAAGCTAAGAACCAGAAGCTGTCTGTAGGCATGCGTTTCAAGATGAAATTTGAGGGTGAAGAAGCTCCCGAGAAAAGGTAGCACATCTAATAGCTCTTTTTCTTATTGCTGATAAAGCTGAATGCAATATAACTTCCAGTGTTTTTTGTTTGTTTGTTTTGTTGTGTTTTAACAATGCAGGTTCAGTGGCACAATAGTTGGTGTTCAGGAAAACAAGTCTTCGGTCTGGCATGATTCTGAATGGAGATCGCTGAAGGTTAGAATATTCTACTGTTATACTTTGCAGTGGAGCAAGTTGTGGATTTGTATTTCTTTAACCAAATGAATATAGTGATGCATCTTAATATGCTTGTTGCTAAACTTATAATGCTTCAGGTTCAATGGGACGAGCCCTCATCTGTATTCCGTCCTGAAAGAGTTTCACCATGGGAACTCGAGCCACTAGTTGCAAATAGTACCCCTTCTTCACATCCTCAGCCTCCACAAAGGAACAAACGACGGAGACCTCCTGGTTTACCTTCACCAACCACCGTTCCATCGACTCCTGGTATTCTGTGTTCTTTTCTATTTTGAACTGTTCTTCCTTGTGGCAGCTTCAGCTCATTTTATTAATGCTCTCCTCAGTTACTCCAGATGGTGTGTGGAAGTCCCCGGCAGACACTCCTTCCTTGGTGCCATTATTCTCTCCTCCTGCCAAGATTGCTACTTTTGGTCATGGTGGGAACAAATTATTTGGTGGAGTATCCATAGGATCAGCCTTTTGGCCCAGCCATGCAGAAAGTGCAACTGAATCCTTTGCTTCAGCGTTTAACAACGAATCTACTGAAAAGAAGCAAACTAATGGAAATGCCTGCAGGCTTTTTGGGTTTGAGCTAGTTGAAAATGTTAATGTGGATGAGTGTTTCTCTGCTGCCTCTGTTTCCGGTGCTGTCGCTGTAGATCAACCTATTCCATCCAATGAGTTTGACTCCGGCCAGCAATCTGAGCCGTTAAATATTAACCAATTTGATATTCCCTCGGGGAGTGGTGATCCTGAGAAATCCTCTCTGAGGTCTCCGCAAGAATCTCAAAGTAGACAGATACGTAGCTGCACAAAGGTAATTATTAGCCTCTTGGACCCTTCATTACTGGTCTTAAATTGATTATTTCTCTATCAAAAACAAATGATTCTTTCTCTATCAAAATCAATTTTTTTTGGGTCACAACTTCATTACTGGTCTTAAGTTGTCAGAATCTTGACCGTGACTGCGTCTTGCTTTGGACTATAAAAACAATGTTTATGGCATTTTGATTTAGGTGCACATGCAAGGCAGTGCAGTAGGCAGAGCTGTTGATTTGACAAGGTCAGAGTGTTACGAAGACCTGTTCAAGAAGCTGGAAGAGATGTTCGACATCAAGGGTGAACTCTTAGAATCTAACAAAAAATGGCAAGTTGTTTACACTGATGATGAAGATGACATGATGATGGTTGGTGATGATCCATGGAAGTAAGTGCATTAGCGGTCTAAAACTCTATTTTCTTTGTTTTAATCTTTAGAGGAATATGTGAAAGATTTACAAGTGTAGAGCATCATCTACTGTATTGTGTCCTCTTTCTTTTATGTTGATGATCCTTTTGGTCTTTTGTTTGGTGATGCAGTGAGTTCTGTGGAATGGTGAGAAAGATATTCATCTACACACCCGAGGAAGTGAAGAAACTTTCACCCAAGAACAAACTCACAGTCAATGTGAGGATCCAACCCAAAACTGATGCAGAGGAAAATGAGAACACAGAGGGCAGATCATCATCTATGGCTGGATCAAGATGAGTACATCCCTGTTTCAACGTATTTGCCTCGTAGGAAAAATGGAAGCAGAAGCAAAAGATCGTAAGACAATTGAGAAGTGAGATTTCTGTGTATAGCAATGGGGTCTTATGAAGTCACTTATAGATGTAAGTGTTTTGGGGAATTGTGTAGCTTAGTAAGGGAAGTGCGGAAATTGAAATTCATCTCTTGTTCTACATCAAACCACTGGCCATGGTCAAAAATAATATTATAACATTAAATTTCCAATTGCTTTTATAGTTCTAAAAACACATTATAAAATCTTACGAACAATGAATGAAGGTACAAACAAAACTCTTTGCTTCTTTTGTTTCAATCTTGTTGCCAGAAAGAAGCAAGATGCAATCACAAGTAGAGAGAGGCTGCGAATACAATGTCTCTCTTGATCTTGGAAACAGCTTCTTCTAGTTTAGCTTCAAGCTGTGTTTCTCCTATGGATTTTGCAGCTACTATGAGCTGTTGCAGAACTTCCTCCATTCTCCTTATCGCTCTGATCAAGCTTCCTTCGAAAACACGAGCAATCTCCATGACCTCATAAAACTTCGACCCTTTTGCCCACGCATACACTGCCTCCATTATATCCGGTCTGAACGAATGCACAAACCTCTCCACATCGATTTGGACCTGTTACAAAAGACAGAAAAGTTATGGACCCAAATCTTCTTCAAAATTTCAGGTTTTCTTGGATGAGCAGGGAAAAAGAATGTTAGTGGAATACCTTGCAGTCAAGCTGAAGTTCAGCGACACGCCTGACCGTGTCTTGTAACTGTATGAAGAGAAAGTCGAGTTCTTCTCTGGGTTTGGCTGCGTCAGGGAGTCTCTCTCGCCACACAAAGCAAGAGAGTAGAGAAACCAACTCCTCCACTTTTGCTTCCTTGAAAACACCACTGAACATTAGCTCCGTTAATGTCAATTCATCCGCGCTACTGATTTCACATGCAACCTTCCCCTTCAACTCCACGACATTATCGCTTGTGATGTATCTGTGGTAAAACAGCATATCAATAAAAAAAATTATACAGTAATCAACAGAGCAAACAACAGACAAGATTTGAGGTAGAAAGTGTGGCTGACGTAGAAAATTGAGTTGGTTTCATAAGAATATTAGAAAGTAAAGGAATGCGTCAAATTTAGTAAATATTTACCCTAGCCTTCGTAAAACACGTTTTCTGGCCTTGAGTTCATCTTTAAACGCCAATGCTGTTGAGGATCGGACAGTTTTCTTAAGTAATTTGATCTTGGCAGTTAGCTCTTCCTTCATGTGTAGAACTTTTAGCTTCTGTTCTATAAGGGGAGATTTTGCAATTTTGTGTTTTTCAAATAGGTTTTCGAGAGCCTCCAGCCTACGAACCGTCTTTTTGTAAGAGCTGCTCCGAATCTAATGAGGTAAAAGTTGTATTCATCCCTTGAGACAAATGAAAGAGAGCAAAAGAAGATAACTTGGGGGAAAAACAACATACCTTCATATCAACTTCTGGATCAAGGGGTATTCCATCGGGATGTCTAGAAAGTAACTCAGAAACCTTCTTCAGAGCATTCTCTCGAGCTTCTACTGCTAAAAGATCTTTTGGTATATTCATGATTGCACTGCTTAAACTCTTAATCTATACATACATGATAATAAAGAAAAAACAATAAGATCATCAAGAGCAGCATTAAATTGTGTATAACATTATAAAGGACTATGAAGACAAGAAAATAAAAAATAAGTGGAGCAGCCAATTTACCTGAGATAATGGAACAGAGACCACGACAGGCTCACCACGCTCCTTAAATGGTACGGCCTTAATTTTCTTTTTGCCAACGCCATTTTTGCTGACCATACATCTAGTCAGTACATCTACGGTGTAGTTTGCATCCTCTGGTCTTATATCATTATCATCTGGCAGAATTGCTCATATCAAGATGGATTCATCACTGATTAAAGGGATAATAACATTAAACAAAAATATAAATATAAGAATTCTAACCTTCAGATAAGCTTTTGACTTTGTTAAATTTCATTATCACTCCCCACGTATCCTGGTCTTCAATGCTGAATGATTGTGGCTCTCCATCATCATTTGTGCAATCGAGACAAACAGCTCTGTTTGGCAGCAAAAAGGGTAAGCAGTACTTCGGAGAGAACACAATCTCACGTATATCCTTCTTCAGGCTCTTATATTGCAAAATCAGGTTATAGTAGTTTTTTAAGCTTTCTTCTTCTTCAATCACCATAGAGTCTCTCTCTTCTTCCAGGGATTTTATTTGCTTCTGCAAAGACCAGACCAAAATCACATCATTTACATAAAATGCTAATTATATACTCAAGATATCTGACATTTACTCATTTTAAAACTGCACCTCAAGATCAGGTATAGCACGGTCAGCTTGAAACTGAAAGAAAGAGTTGCGGAGAAGATTCTCAGGATCACCTTCTTCACACCGCAACTGATTTAGAAGCATGTTATAGCTCAAATGGAAGGCACTAATGAAAAAAGGAAACAAAACAGTCTAGATCAATTATTATGCCAAGAAGTCTAAAAACACAAATATCAATCAGGTTCATAATTTTCTACCCTGTGGATTTAACATATATATCCAATACTTAACAGTGTACCTGTTCAAAGAATCAGCACTTCCTTTGAGCATTGATTTAGCAACAGCGGGTTCCATCTTCTCATCAACCATGAGGATGCAGATACCTCGTTTGTCAATACCTCTACGTCCAGCACGACCACTCATCTGAATGTACTCTCCACTAGATAGCCACCGGAACTTGTCTCCATCAAATTTGCGTACATTTGTAAACACAACAGTCTTTGCCGGCATGTTCAATCCAATACTAAATGTCTCTGTTGCAAACAAACACTAAAAGAAAATACTTCAAAATTAAGTGGCAATGAAAACGTGAGAAAGAGAAGAAAAAAAAACAATCCCAAGGGGAAAACTTATAACGAAGTGATGCATGGCAAAGAGAGTAAAGGCAAACATCATAAAATCACATACCAAACAGATCTAGAAGGTGCACGAATTGAAAATATGGCAATTGTAGCTCTACGCTTTTACCTACCTTAATCAGACCTTCTTGAAATAATATCTCAATTACTTCTTTCAAAATCGGAAGCAGACCCGAATGATGAACGCCTATACCACGTTTTAAGATGGGTAAAATATTTGACACCTGCAGTACATGAAGCCAGGAACCACGTAAATTTTTCAGCAGAAAAAATATATCCAACAACCCAAATCACACCTGAAACTACATCAACAAAACAAGGACCAAAAGACCTTTTATCGAACATCAGGAGTAAGGAACATAAGTTATTACATGTTAGTGACAAATACAATATATAGAGGACGGCTACAAGGCAAGAATGTAAAATAAAATTTGACATAAAAGAGGTGAGGTTAGCAGGAAATCCATTACTAGTAAGCCAATAATACTAGCTATTGCCTACAGAGATGTACACAGGATCATCCTAGCCCATAGATAACCTCACAGCATTATAAAACATAACTTTATGTTTCAAGAAATTGTGGAGGAAGAATATATTCACAAAAGTATATGCAAAAATGTGCAATATACAAACTCGCAGGCATCTTAGAAAGGGCTTTAATGAATGCTTGCCTGAGGTAGCTTCTTATCATCATCTGAAAGCATATCAATTGCACTAGTAAAGATTGTCTCCACAATGTCTTTCTCATCGTCGCTGTTTAAATCCATCTTAGACATCTGTGAAACAAACAGACAGGCATTACAATCACGTTTTAGACAGTACGAGCCACTATAAGCAGACAATGAACTTCAGGTTTTACAATATACATAAAACAAGACACTGCAAGGTGCAGGTTAGCACACTAAAGGAATCATAAAAACAATTATTGAACTGTCTATACAAACAAACTGTACACAAAAATAAAATGAAAAGAACGCTGGTCCAATGTAAAAACATACTGTTAAGATTCAGAACGAAGTAACTCTTTTAATTCACTGGCGGGAGCAGTATACTACACACAAGTCTTGAAACTGAGGACATCTTTTGCGATCCAGCTCTTACAACCGATCCTAAGACACTCCAGAATACTCACCTATACTGCTCGTAACTCTATTTATCCCTATGAGGACTAAACAACTCTAGCAAGAAGGTTCTGCTGAGGCAAAAACCCTTAGTCGAGAGACAAACAAAAGAACATCCGCCAAATGACATGACCAAGGAAGGACCTCAAAATTAACTAAATTTGTTCTCCTTTTAACATAAAAAAATTGTTGGTAACTGATATATTCACTTGCGCCAGACAAACAGAAGAGGAGGAAACTAACCTGCATAGCAAGTGCCTCACATTCCTTTTTGCTGAAACTGAACAAAATCACGGGATCATATTGCCGCTGAATTATCATTTTCACCAATTTGAAGATATCACTTTCTTCACCAAGTTTTCCAACCACTAATCCCTTTTGAGACTTTCCATTCTCTCTTTTCTTGTCAACATCATTAGCAGGAACCAGTGCATTAAGAGATTTCTGGAAGCTATCCTCGTGAAATTTAGCCTTTTCATCCACAACCAAGTAAAGCCCATTACCTCCGGCAGGAAAGACATAGTGCTGAAGCGGAGTTGGCCGATAATCAGTGTAAACAATGTGGCATGGTTGTTTGTGAACCTGCAATACCAACACTAAAATCACATCTCCAGAGCAACCAAACCAAATAAAGTTTTCAATTTCTTTTCATTTGAACAGGCTGCGTTATCATGTCAACTCAAAGAAACACCATGGATATGAAAGTTAGCATTGCATTCCGCCAAGACAAGTTTATGAAATAAGAATCACAAGTTGATATGAGAATGTAGATAAAAACAATAAAAACAGTATATAGTGTATTAATCCATTCACACAAGACTACAAGAGAGGTAGAAGGATTGGCAAGAGCGAATCACCTTTGCAACCCAATCAGCAAACTCCTTAGCATTGGGCACAGTTGCAGAAAGAAACACAAAACGAGAATTCTTTGGAGCCATTACAATACTTTCTTCCCAAACCACACCTCTTTCGCTATCACGCATGTAATGCACTTCATCAAAAATAATCCAGGCAACCTCCCGCATAATCTCTGACCCTTTATACTGCATGCTACGCAAGATCTCTGTGGTCATGACCTGGAACAAAAAATAAAGAAATTGCTAAGAACAAAATAGCAAATAAAGAAATTTCTGAGACGGCGTCGAAACACAGGTAAATACACTTACCAGGCAAGAGGCATTAGGATCAATTGTCACATCCCCAGTCATCAAACCAACGTCAGAAAACTCTTCTTTAAAATCTCTGTACTTCTGATTGCTGAGTGCCTTTATAGGAGAGGTATAAACAACCCTCTGGTTTTCCCTCAAAGACATGGCAATCGCATAGGATGCCACAACTGTTTTACCAGCAGATGTATGAGCTGAAACCTGAACATTAACCATACACTTCAGTTTATTTTCACCTTCTACTTTCAAGGCCGAGATCAAAATCTCTGATTCTATAAATATACAATCACTGTAGATTTCACAGCTTGAATCAATCGAGACACAGAAACCAATTTACAGATTGATTAACCAAAACAATTACACAAGACTAGAGATTTCTACAGGCTTTTTACACAATGACCTGAAAGTTTGGAGCTTGAAATCGATTCTAGCTTACCATTACTGATTCGCTCGAATTCACAGAGTGCGACTGATTGAGTAACTAAATTAACTACGCAAGACTACAAACACAGTAACCAAAATCAAACTTGATGAGAATCATTGGCAGTGAAAAAAACCAATCTTTCGAAACCTAAGATAATCTATACACGGTTAATGACCGGAAAAGTTTGAAGCTTGAAATCGATTTTTCAGCTTACCATTACTGATTCGCCGTTATCGAGACACTTGATAGCTTCGGACTGGAAGGAGTCAAGGGTGAAAGGGAATTCTTTGGCCGGTGGTTTTTTGTCTCCTAGAGCGGAGGGAGCAAGAGGAACGTAATTTTCAGGGAAGGAAACATCGTGAACGCAACCCACGAGCTCTTCGTTGATGATCTGAGTGGCTTCATCCTCTCTCTGAACCTTCTGCGGCGGAGCACAATCAGAAGAATCATCCACCGGTTTTCGCTTCACCGAACCCATGATGAATGGGTGTGTATAGTTTTTCGTCTCCGGCGAGTGCGATTGGTCTGGTCTAAAGGAAGCCGTCGAGGACTGAGCGGCGAACAACGGTGTGTATTGAGGTTAGAAGGTGTAGAGTAATAAGAAAGTGACGATAAGGGTATTTTTGGAAAAACGTAGATATCTTTTTCCCCCAATCGCCAAAACCCTAACTCATGTGTGATATCCTATCACACTTATCGTTTTTTACTGCAATTCAAATAAATGTTTGACTCGTCTTTGTATTTGATCCAATTTCGGTTTAGTTTGGTTTATTTGTGGTTTAATCTCAGACAAAAAGTCACGTGTTT
This sequence comes from Eutrema yunnanense, assembly GCA_002933935.1. Classification (NCBI taxonomy): domain Eukaryota; kingdom Viridiplantae; phylum Streptophyta; class Magnoliopsida; order Brassicales; family Brassicaceae; genus Eutrema; species Eutrema yunnanense. The sequence goes on along the minus strand of PKML01044079.1, from coordinate 169,995 downwards.
AGACTTTTGCTGATTCTTGTTTTATGACGTTTTGTAATGTACTGGCATTTTGTTAAAAGTAATCTAAGAATAACTTTTCTTAATATTTTCTCTCTCTTTTCTTACGTCATTGTTTTCCTTTGGCATTGAGTCTAGGTTCATTAGAGGTGGTCCTTCTTATCTTGTACCATCTCCAAGTACTTGATTCATCTTTCTTAAGGTTTACGGAAAACCTCTAGAAAGATATTTATCTTGTTCTCTTCTCTACACAAAGCACAAACTGCTCCTTTAAAAAACTCTATTTCATTGGTATCAGAGATTTGATCAGATTTCTAGAACAACAATCATGGTGAAAACAAGACTGGAGGAGAAACATGCGATGGAGCAGATGGAGGAATCACGTCTCCTGCAGGAGAAGAAACTCGAAGATCAACAAGCCCAAACTGATTCTCTTGAAACCATATTTGGCATGCTTGAGTCGATGAATTTCAACTATTTCTCTCAGGGATCTTCGAATCAACATCACGATCAAAACCATGGATCAAGCTCATCACCTCCAGTTGGAGTCATGTACCAGGGGACGTTCCAGTTACCAGATATGCCGGATTTGAGTGGGGTTGAGCAGAATATAGCCGGGAAAAACTTGTCACCTCCAGTTGGAGTCTCTCAGGGGATGTTCCAGTTACCAGATCCGCCATATCTGAGTGGGGTTGATCGGAGTTTAACCGGAAGAGTCACCATTAAAGAAGTATCCTCTCTATTACCAAATGGGCTCGCTACAAGATTATCCAAAGTGGGGTTTTCCAAGCTTCGATGGTTCTGATCTGCAAGGTTGGATTTTTCGTTGCGAACAGTTTTTCGATCTCGACAACACACCATCAGATCTGAAGGTGAGGTTAGCTGATTTACACTTATCGGGAAAACTCTTCAATGACACCATAACTTCATGGCAGAAAGGTATGAACTCACTCCTTCCTGGACTTATTATGTGATGGCCATATCTTCAAGATTTAGTGAGCTCTTTGATGATCCATTAACTGAGTTGGTAAGTGATATATCATGGTTTTTACCCTGTTTAGGCCATGATATAAGTCCTTTTTATAGAGTCTTTATAGTATTTTGGAGTCTTTTAGAGTCTTTTACATGTCTTAGCACGTTTGGAGCATTATTAGAATTATGGGAGCTTTCTGGAGCAGTTTGGAGCAAGAGCTGAAGTCGTGTTGCTGAGTACCTGATTTCACGACAAGCATCGATCGATACCCCCTGGTATCGATCGATACTCATCGCAGCAAGACACGACCCGCGAGTTTTCAAAGACTTGAGGAATTACAAAAGTGCCCAGAAGTCTTTAATAATTACAAGAAGACCCCAACTCGTGTTTTAGGTTATAAATAGGATTTTACAACCACTTGTTTAGGATATGCCTTTTTATGCTTTATTTCTGTGTTTGATTTTACTTTGGTTTTAGAGAGACAAGTCTGAATCTCCCTTCGTCCGAGATCAGATCTCTAAACCCTTCTTTCTATTCTTTGATGATTTATTCAGTTATGTTGATTGTTTCATTCTCCATGTCTGAGTAAATCCACCTTAGGTTTAGGGTTTTCTCATAAAGGTTTTCTCTGAATGCTAGGTTAATTATCTGTTTAGGATTCACCATCTGAATTAGTTCTTCATCTTAGGTTGTGTTCAAAGCTAATTCTAGGTTGACGAATCTGGAACTTAGATCTTAGGATAATTGATTAGGCACGACATTGCGATTAATTACCTGATAGAACCTAGGTGAGCAAATTGATTATTCGCAAAGAGATTTGGTTTAATTGATTTGTGAACATATCAAACTTGAACTTTAAAGCTGATTTAGAATTTAGGATTCGCAAAGAGATTTGGAATTCCTAGGATTTAGATTTAGATAGTTTTCGCAACGACAGTTGGTTAATTATACATTAGTGATTTGAGTTCAAGAACTGCGCTAAATCTGAATCCTACTAGTTAGTTTATCTGCATTCATTGATTTCCTGAGAAAAACCCTGAGCCTATATTTCCCAATTGAATTACATCTCGTTTAATTTCTGCACTGTTTTTAATTACATCTTCTGGCTTAGCTTAATTCTCAGCTATATAATCTATTGAGTGATCTCCGTGAGTCTTTGTGGTTCGACCCCTAGCTATATTACAACTACTGCTTTAGTACTGTTAGAATATTATTTTGAGCGTATCAAATTTGGCGCCGTTGCCGGGGACTCAATTTCGCCTTTAGATTTTAGCTGTCGAGTTTCGACTAAGTCCGTCAGTACCAATCGATACTCACTAGTATCGGTCGATACTCCGGCGATTTCTTTGTTGGTATCGATCGATACTCAACGTATTTTTCTGGTTACTTACGTGCCTTGTCTAGTGTTTTGTTTGCAGGTGTATGCCTGTTCGTGAAACAAGAAGCAACAAGAGCACTCAGCTAGTTGAACTGTCACTGGAACAGCTAGCGCTTGTGGAACGCACAAACAGAAAGACCAAGCAAACATCAGGGATGAACAACCCAGTGGTTTTAAGAGCTGATGAAGCTGGAATTCTGAGAGACCAAGAGGGTCATGTGTGTAATGATAGAGGGCAGCGACTTGATGAAGCTGGAAACGTCGTTGTCCCTGCTGCTGTTATGGAGATTATCGCGCCAGCTGGGCACGCCAACATTGGGAATGCTGCAGGTGATCGAGGCAGGACACTTGGTGAGCACAACAGACCTGATCAGTTATATGCCAATCGATCTGCGATTCGCATCCCAACTTTTCAGAGGAACGACTTCGAGCTGAAGCCTGCGTACTACGCTCTTGTAAGTCAGAGCCCATTCCATGGTTTACCTCATGAGCATCCCATGGATCATATCGAGAGGTTCGAGGACTTGGTCACTGGTATGAAGTACAATGGAGTACCCAACGAGTTCTTGTTCTGCAAACTTTTCCCATACTCTCTTGGTGGGGATGCTGCTTATTGGCTGAACCAGTTAGCTCCTAATTCTCTAACTACATGGGATGAGACGAAGAAAGCATTCCTGTGCAACTTCTACGATGATGCAAGATCTGAAGAGCTCAGGAACAAAATCTCCCAGTTTTCTCAAGGTCCAACAGAGGGACTCAAGGCAGCTTGGATTCGTTTCAAGTCATATCAGAGGGATTGTCCACACCATGGGTTCAATCAGGTTCAGATGCTGGGCACATTCTACAGAGGGATCGATTGGAGGTACCAGATGGCCTTGGATACTGCGAGTAATGGGAACTTCAACACCAGATATCCAGACGATGCAGTCGTGCTAATTGAGAACTTGGCGTCTAGTAATAGCACCAAGAATGCCGATTTCGAGAGGAAGAAGCAGACTGGAGGAATTGATGCATCGCAAATTGCTGAAGTTCAAGCCAAGCTGGACTTCCTGATCGGGAAGAATCAGAAAGCGGTCCACTTTGCTGCTGAGAATGAAGTAGAGGATTGTAACTATGTTGGTGGTTCTGGATTTCAGGGTCAGCAATTTGGGTACAACAACAACACTCGAAATTACGGGAACTCTTCGTACCAGCCCATCCCTCCCAAATCCACAGATAATAAAATGGAACTCATGATGGAACAGGTTCTTCAGGGACAGTAGAAGTTGCAGGTGGATTTCAATGGGAAGTTTGACTCGATGTACACTGACCTGAATGGAAAAATTGACCACCTGAATGGGAAGATTGAAGCTGTCAGTCTCTCCCAGAGGAAGCTGGAAACTCAAGTTGCCCAAACCGCGTCAGCTGTGCAGAGGCTGGAAGGTTTTCTTCCAGGGAGAACTGAAAATCCGAGAGCACACGTCAATGCCATCTCCTCAAGTGCAGAAAATTTCGATGTGGTTCCTGAAATCGCACAAGCATCGATCGATACTCCCCAGTATCGATCGATACCAACCCAGACGTCTGCTCGAATGGATCCACAACCCCGTGTATCGATCGATACCCCATTGGTATCGGTCAATGCTGAGACGATTTCTGAGGAGACACATGAGATTTTGACTGAGGCGCCTCAAGTAGTAGCAGAACGATTCAATATCGCCCAATTTTGGTGGGACCAGGAAACCGAGTATCAGGCACAGAGAGCTAAGGAACGAACTGAGAAACGTGCGAATAAGCCCAAGAAGCTGAATCC
>PKML01044079.1:119156-154352 GCA_002933935.1 Eutrema yunnanense | reverse complement strand
TTGCTGATTCTTGTTTTATGACGTTATGTAATGTACTGGCATTTTGTTAAAAGTAATCTAAGAATTGTTATAAAATAAGATATATTATATATAGTTATGTATATATATTTATATATTATATATCGTTTGATAATTGAGAAGAAGGTGAGAGGGAAAGAGAAAGCTCAAAGAGAGAGATGAGAAGAAAAGGAGAGAGGAGTGGAGAGAATTGCGTGTGAGGTGAAAGAGAGAAGAAATTGAGTGTATTATTACTTCACATAACACACTTATATATATACAAGGGGATGAGTGTGTCAATAATTGGGGCGGTAGAAAAGATGATAATTATTTATCTTTCTTAACACTTTCTCTTAATTATCAATCACTGCTAATGTATTATGTACTGTCTCGTTAAAAATCTAATCATGGAAAAATTTAATGGGATAAAAACCATGATAAGAAAAAAAGAGTGAAGTCTCCCCCTCGAAATGATGGATATGATATCTTTGTTATAGATCACGTAGACGACGCATTCCGATACTTTGAATATGTTTCTTGAATGTTGTAGTAGGAAGCGCTTTGGTAAATAAATATGCTGCGTTGTCACTTGAGCGAATATATCGGATATCCACTTTTTGATTTTTCTTGAGCTCTTGAATGTAAGAGAAAAATCTTCGAGGGATGTTTTTGTTCTGTCGCTCTTGATATATCCTTATGTTGTCTAGGCAACGCATGCAACGTTATCTTCATACAAGATTGTTGGTTCTTTGCTGGTGATTATTCCAGTGGCTTCTTGAATGTGTTGAGTGATGGATCTGAGCCATACACATTCTCTACATGCCTCATGAAGTGCAATAATTTCTGCATGATTTGAAGAAGTGGCAACCAAAGTTTGTTTTTGTGATCGCCATGAGATTGCACTTCCTCCAATGGTGAAAACATATCCAGTCTGCGACCGAGATTTATGCGGATCTGATAAATATCCTGCATCTGCAAAACCAAATAAACCAAATTTGGGATTTCGAGGATAAAATAATCCTAAATCAATCGTTCCTTGAAGATAACGAAATATATGTTTTATTCCATTCCAATGTCTGCGTGTAGGTGACGAACTATATCTCGCGTACAATTTGCAAGATACATAAGTCCTCCTATAGCGCTCATATATGGTATTTCAGGACCTAACTCTTCCTCGTTATCTTCACGAGGTCGGAATGAATCTTTTTCAACATTGAGCGATCTATTGACCATCAGGGTACTCAAGGGATTTGCTTTATCCATATAAAAGCGTTTTAGGATCCTTTTGGTATAATTTGATTGATGAATGAATATTCCATCTCGGAAATGCTCTATATGGAGTCCAAGACAAAATTTTGTATGTCCGAGATCTTTCATTTCGAACTCTTCTTTCATATGAGTTCTTACATCATCAATTTCCTTTTGAGTTCCAATGATGTTCAGGTCATCAACATATACAGCAATAATCACAAATCCTGATGAGGATTTCTTAATAAAGACGCAAGGGCAAATTGTATTATTCACATACCCTTTCTTTAGCAAATATTCGCTTAAGCGATTGTACCACATGCGTCCGGATTGTTTTAATCCGTAAAGTGATCGCTGTAATTTGATTGCACATATCTCTCTGGGTTTTGAGTTTAATGCTACATGCATTTTTAACCCTTCTGGGATTGATACGATCCTCCCAAAAACGGCACACTCGAGATCGGTAGAAGAACGGATAATCCTTGGATCCAAATTCGCGGAAAGAATTGGACAAGGCGGGGGAATGAATGGCTGCGTCGAGAGCTATGAAAGGCACTCGGTAAACCTGAACCGAAGGCTAACCACCTAAGGAACGTTGTGACTCTTCGGCTAACCACCTCGGAATCGATTGTGAATGTTGGATATGACTCACCAACAAACGAACCACGGATATGACACACCGCGGGATGATCAATGGCTAACCACCAAATGATCGATTTGATTTCGTTGGCTAACCACCAAAGAGATCGAAAAAGTTCCAAAGGAACAAGAGAGAAACTTCTCAAAAGAGTTTATAAAATTGGATTCAATTATTTGAAATGAAGAACTACAAAGAGTATTTATAGGAAGAGAATTTGAAGGGGTGCAGAAGAAAGCACAAATTACAATGCATGGGAAATAACAAAGTCAAATAAATGTGAAGACTAAGACCATTGACTTTGACTAGAAGGGTTGAATGTCTCTTGGGCTGCTTTGACTAGTCTCCCTCGGATTTGATCCCTCGGATTGGATCCCTCGGAAAATCCCCCCGGGAAATCCCTCAGAAAAGTCTCTCGGAAATAATCCCTCGGAAATAATCCCTCGGAAATAATCCCCTCGGAAATAATCCCTCGGAAAAGTCCCTCGGAAATAATCCCTTGGAAATAATCCCCTCGGAATTCAACTTGCGATTGGGCCGAAACGTAAATGCAAGCCGTTGCCTCGTTAAAACCTCCACTCGGAAAACCCATTGGGACAAAACCGAGCACAGGAAAAAGAGCACAACAACTTACACTTGCGGCCAACCTCAAGAAGAATCCATGATGAACTCGGTCCATGTTGTAGATGGAGTGTGAGTGTTGAGCTCGGATTATGTTGAAGACGATGTGCGGGAGCTCGGTCCAACGGGAATTCGAAACATGTTGAATCTTCTTGTATCTTGACGGCTTCAAGGAATAGATGAGCTTCCTGGGAACATCCTGGATGACAGAGAGGGTGTCCAAAACGCAGCACCTTGGACAGAAGATCCGTTGAGAAGTTACAGCTCCGAAATGAAGCAAGCCGAGAATCCGTTGAGTTTGAACTTGAATAACTTCCAAACGGAAACTGGGATCGACTTGATTCCAACTCTCCATGAACCTCTTATGGATCAAGATTGTAGAACAGGTTGATTTGTAGCCTAAATCCTCTTGGTTTGGTTGGAAACGTCCAAAGAAGTCACGTACGTCCAAATCGGGCAAGCTGGGAATCACCCGAGTTGTAAATTGCATAACTCCTTCCCTTGAATTCGGATCGGACTGATTCCACTTCGAGGAGCTCTCTATGTGAACTGAGAATGTTTTACAAGTGGTCTCATGTGCTGAATCATCGTGGTTGAATTTAGACGATCCAATAAAGGCACATGTGTCCTGATTGACTCCGTTGCGACTTGTGGGGTGCGTTTGATGGAGTTTTGGTTCAGCTGCTGCTATGTTGACCTTGTCAATATCCTCTGGATCAAGCTCTGCTACAAGCTCAGGTTCAAGCTCGTCCATGAATCTATCAGGGATCCTCATATATATATCATTATCAAGTGATCCATATAGATATGCTGTCACTACATCCATAAAATACATTTCTAGATTTTTAGATGCCGCAAAGCTCATTAAAAATCTGAATGTTATTGCATCCATAACCGGGGAATATGTTTCTTCATAATCAATTCCCGGTCTTTGAGAAAATTCTTGTGCCACAAGTCGAGCTTTATATCTTGTGACTTCATTTTTCTCATTTCTTTTTCGCACAAAAACCCACTTGTACCCAACCGGTTTTACATCTTTGGGTGTAGTGACAATATGTCCAAAAACATTTCTTTTATTGAGGGAGAATAATTTATTTTTCATGGCCATTTGCCATTTCTCCCAATCAGGCCTTTTCTGGCACTCTGATACGGACCTTGGGTCTGGATAATCACTTTCATAATTTATGTCTTTGGATACAGAAAATGAGAAAATTCCATCATTATCTTCTATTTTATTTCTATCCCATAATTTTCCATCTTGGGCATAGTTAATGGAAATCTCGTATTTTTCTGTATCATGTTCATCTTCTGGATGAATCTCTTTATGTGTTTCTCTTTGAACATTTTCATGTATGTCTTCTGGACATTTTTCTTTATATGGTTCTTCGGGAACCTTTTCATTTTGTTTTCCCAATTTATTTTTCTTCCGGGATTTTTGTTTTTAGAACCAATTGGTCTTCCCCTTTTTAACTGAACTCTGGGTTCATTTGCTCTATTCCCATCAATTTGTTCTTCAAGAACGTTAACTCTTGATGGAGCATTTGCAGCAGGGATATATGATTTTGTCACCCTTTTTGTATCGGTGAACGCATCTGGTAACTGATTTGCCATATTTTGTAAGTGTACTATTTTCTGAACTTTGAGCTCGCGTTGATTTGTAGGGGGATCTAGGTGCAATAAAGACGATGTTCACCATGTAACATCTTTTGGAATTTCTTTAATTCCTCCCCCTAACGCTGAAAATTCAGCTTCATTAAAATGGCAATCGGCAAAACGAGCCGTAAACATGTCACCAGTTTGCGGTTCAAGGTACCGAATTATACTTGGTGATGTATAACCAACGTATATACCCAATCTCCTTTGTGGCCCCATTTTTGTTCTTTGCGGTGGGGCTATAGGAACATAAACCGCACAACCAAAAACACGGAGATGAGATACATTTGGCTCCTGGCCAGATGTTAATTGTAAAGGAGAATGTTTATTATATGCGCTTGGTCTTATCTGGACCAATGACGCAGCATGCAAGATAACATGACCTCATATAGAAATTGGGAGCTTTGTTCTCAATATCAATGGTCTAGCAATGAGTTGCAGACGCTTAATCAAAGATTCAGCCATGCCATTTTGTGTATGTACATGGGGGACCAGATGCTCAACATCGATTCTCATTGACATACAATAGCTATTAAAAGCTTGTGAAGTGAATTCACCAGCGTTATCAAGCCGAACTTTCTTTATAACGTAGTCAGGGAATTGTGATTTCAACCTGATTATTTGGGCAATAAATTTTGCGAAAGCTGTATTTCGTGTTGTCAATAGACATACGTGTGACCATCTACTGGATGCGTCAATTAATATCATAAAATATCGAAATAGCCCGCATGGTAGGTGGATAGGCCCACATATATCACCATGTATTCTTTCCAAGAATACTAGAGATTCATTCTCAATTTTGGCTGGTGATGGCCGAATTATGAGTTTTCCTTGGGAACATGCATTACATTCAGAGGAGGCTGAATCCGAACCTGAAGGAAGTGGTCAGGAAGGAGGTGATGAAGTTGTTGGAAGCAGGGATTATCTACGCCAGATAGTTCTTGGGTTAGTCTAGTTCACGTTGTGCCTAAGAAATGAGGTAAAATGTGGTGAAGAACGAGAAGGATGAGCTGATTCCTACAAGGACAATCACTGGTCACATGATGTGTATCGACTGCAGGAAGCTGAATGCGGCCACAAGGAAAGATCACTTCCCATTGCCATTCATCGACCAGATGCTGGAGAGGTTAGCGAGTCACCCATACTACTGTTTTCTCGATGGGTACTCATGCTTTTTTCAGATTCCTATACATCCAGAGGACCAGGGGAAGACGAATTTTACATGTCCTTATGGCACATTCGCCTACAGAAGAATGCCATTTGGATTATGTAACGCTCCAGCGACCTTTCAGAGATGTATGATGTCAATTTTCACAGATGATTGAGGAGTTTATGGAGGTGTTCATGGATGACTTTTCAGTGTATGGATCATCATTTAAGGATTGTCTGGATAACTTGTGCAAGGTGCTTCAGCGATGCGAGGAGAAACATTTGGTTCTTAATTGGGAGAAGTGCCACTTCATGGTACAAGATGGCATCGTTCTTGGGCACATGATTTCCAAGTCAAGGATCGAAGTTGACAAGGCCAAGATTCAGGTCATGACAAGCCTTCAGCCGCCGCGGTCTGTCTCTGAGATTCGAAACTTCCTTGGTCATGTTGGGTTTTAGAAGAGGTTCATCAAGGATTTCTCTAAGCTTGCACGCCCACTCACCGCCCTGTTGTGCAAGGAAGTCATATTTGATTTCACACCTGATTGCCTTGCAGCCTTCAAGGAGATTAATAAGGCATTGGTGAGTGCTCCTATTGTCCAACCACCTGATTGGAGCTTACCTTTTGAGGCTATGTGTGATGCGAGTGACTTTGCTGTTGGAGCTGTGTTGGGTCAGAGGAAAGACAAGAAGCTCCATGCTATTTATTATGCCAGCAGGACGTTGGATGATACTCAGCGAAATTACACCACCACTGAGAAGGAGTTACTTGCAGTTGTCTTCTCTTTTGAGAAATTTCGATCGTACTTGATTGGGAGCAAGGTTATTGTTCACACCGACCATGCTGCTCTCAAATACTTGCTGAAGAACAAGGACCTCAAGCCTCGTCTTTGTCGATGGGTACTTTTGCTCCAAGGGTTCGATATCGAGATCAAGGACAAGAAGGGAGTTGAGAATGGAGTTGCTGACCACCTATCACAAATAAAGATCGATGAAGACGTGCCTATTGATGATTTCCTGCCAGAGGAGCGTATCTACTTCATTGAGACTCAGCTTCAGGATGATTGTTCCGAAAATCTAAATTTTTCGCGAGTGCAGACCTTCAGTATCAATCGATACTCACCTAGTGTCGGTCGATACATGTTACCATTCGGACATGTTTCGCCTATGGACTACACCGATTTGTCTGAGGAGTATCTAGCCGCTGTCTCTGACCCCGATCGACCATGATATGCTGATATAGATAATTACCTTGCTGCAGATAATGAGCCGAAGCATCTCAAGAAGTATGAGAAGAAGAAGTTTATGCGCGGGATGAGGCGATTCTTCTGGGATGAGCCTTACCTATACAAGCACTACTCAGATGGTATCTACAGAAGATGTGTTGCAGAATCTGAGGTGCCTGAGATTCTTTTTTCATTGTCATGGATATGAGTATGCTGGACACTTCGCCACTTTCAAGACTGTGTCCAAGGTTCTTCAAGCAGGCTTCTGGTGGCCTACCATATTCAAGGATGCTCACGCGTTTATCTCACAGTGTGATGTCTGTCAGAGGAGAGGGAAGATCAGCAAGAGGCATGAGATGCCACATAATTTCATCCTTGAGGTTGAAGTTTTTGATTGCTGTGGGATAGATTTCATTGGTCTTTTTCCCCATCACATAAGAACAAGTACATCTTGGTTGATGTGGACTATGTTTCCAAGTGGGTGGAAGCGATTGCCAGCAAAACCAACGACTCTTGAGTGGTTCTTAAGCTATTTAAGACCATTATTTTCCCTCGATTTGGAGTAACTCGAATTGTTATAAGTGATGGTGGCACTCACTTTATTAACAAAGTTTTCGAGAAGCTGCTGAAGAAACACGGTGTGAATCATCGTGTGGCTACTCCATATCACCCTCAGACTAGTGGGCAGGTCGAAGTCTCCAACAGGCAAATCAAGGAGATTTTGGAGAAGACAGTGGGTACTACTAGGAAGGATTGGTCTGCGAAGTTGGATGACGCGCTATGGGCCTACATGACTGCTTTCAAGACACCGCTGGGCACTACACCGATTCATTTGCTGTATGGGAAAGTATGTCACCTTCCAGTGGAAATCGAGCATAAGGCAGCTTGGGCAACAAATATGATGAATTTCGACATCAAGTATGTTGCTAAGAGGCGATTGGTCCAACTGAATAAGCTGGATGAGATTAGGCATCACGCCTATGAGAACTCGAAGCTGTACAAGGAGAGGACTAGGGCATATCACGACAAAAATATCCTTTCCAGACACTTTGAACCCAATGACCAGGTACTTCTGTATAACTCTCGTTTGCAATTGTTTCCTGGAAAATTGCGTTCTCGTTGGTCAGGTTCTTTCACAATCAAGGAAGTCAGACCACACGGTGCAGTTGTGCTGCTGAGTACATCATGCGAAGAGTTCACTGTCAATGGACAAAGGGTGAAACACTATTGGGCGAAAGCCAAAATTCCAAGAGGACACATGGTACCTCTGGATGATGCACCCACCGCCTGATCGTCCGTAAAGTCAAGCTAATGACGTAAAACAAGCGCTTGGTGGGAGGCAACCCACTGGTGAGTCTGTACATATTCCTTTTATTTATTTTGTTTTTGGTTTTGTCTCTTGTGTTTTCGTGTGAATCAGATAAAAAAGGTCTGTGTCGACCGACACCATCACTAGTATCGCTCGACACCAGGATAAACAGACGTTGCATCGACCAATGGTCCTTGTATCGATCGATACCAGTAATGGTATCGGTCGATACCCAACGCGCATGTAACTTCTCTAATTTTCACCTCTCCACTCAGCTGTTTTGGTTTCTTTTACCGACTTTAGACTAGATAACACTGAGGACAGTGTTGTTTAAGTCTGGGGGAGGCAGTTGCTGACAGCGTTTTTGTTTTTCTTAGAGTCATATATAAAAAAAAAATTTGTTTTATCGAGTCAAAACCTGTTGGAGATTCTGATCATGTGGTTGAATCTATTGTTCTGATTTTGCTTTTGAGTGACCAGTGTTACAAGATCCGTTCTAGATCGACTAATGAAAAATCCAAAGACTGACTTGACTAGAAAACACCCATATCTCCAGTAAAGTTCTTCTAAAGCCTGAGCCAAATTTTTGTACTTCATCGATGCAGTTGATGTTTACAGAGCTTGATTCCTCATTCATATCTGACAAAGGAACCCATGTGTTTAAAGTAATGGTATCTCTCTCCCCTGTTATAAGATAATAAATAAGAGCATAAAAAATGAAATGATTTTCTTCTGAGTAGAGGGCTAGGAAAATTTCCAGCGATCCCATTACTCTACTTGTGAAGGAATGATCACACAAAGGTTGGAAGCGAGGTTAGGAAAATTTCCCGTGATACCACTATTCACCTACGCCTTTGATACATAGAGAGGGAAGAACCGGGGATTCGGTGGCAAACACCATCATTACTCACGTTTCAGACCTTAATGTGTATATGCAGATCTAAAAAAAAAAAAAAAAAAAGAACATGATGAGAAACAAGTCTGGGAGAGAGAAAAGAATACCAAAAAGTGTGTAAATTGGGTGGTTCTTTTGTCATGATATTGTATGGGAAAGAGTCTAGAAGGTTCTTGAACATTGGCTGCAGTGATGAAACTGGCGATGAGGGCTTTATTGAACAATGTTGTGAGATAATGTGTGGAGTCTGGGAGGCTGCGAATGTCTACGGAGAAGTACATGGTAGTTAGATCTGGAGCTGGTTAGGTGATATCTGGAAAACTTAGGAAAATGGTCATTGCGATGGTTCAGAAACATGTGAGTCTCCGTGTTTTCAAACCTCTTTCTTTTGTTTAGCTTTCTATTTACTTGAGGGCAAGCAAATGCTAAGTCTGGGGGAGTTGATATATCATGGTTTTTACCCCTTTTTAGCCATGATACAAGTCCTTTTTATAGAATCTTTCTAGTGGTTCTGTATTCTTTTAGAGTCTTTTCAGGTTTTAGCACGTTTGGAGCACAATTGGAGATATTGGAGCATTCTGGAGCTTTTTGGAGCAAAGCAGAGACCGTGTAGCTGAGACACCCGAATCGAAGCCCGAACATCGATCGACACACTTATGGTATCGATCGATGCCGACTGCAGACAGACACGAGTCGCGGCAATTAGAAGATTGAAGAATTTGCAATCTGCCCCAGAAGACTTTATAATTTACAACAGAGCCCAAAACGTGTTTAGAGCTTTATAATTAGGTTTTTCAGCTACTTTGGTGGCTACGCTTTATTCTACTTGGTTTTGAGTTGAGAGAGCTTTGTGAGGGAGACAAGTCAGAACTCTGTTAGTTTGAGAGAAAATTTTGAACCCTCTTGTCACTCTTTTCTTATTGTTTAATTTAATGATCTATTCAGTTATGTTGATTGTTTCATTCTCCATGTCTGAGTAGATCCATCATAGGTTTAGGGTTTTCTCATAGGGATTTCTCTGATTGCTGGTAATTGATTAGTTAGGATTCACCATATGAATTAGTTATTCACCATAGGTTGTTCTCAAAGCTAATTCTGGCATGATCACCTAGAACTTAGATCTTAAGTTAATCAATTAGGCACGAAAGTGCAATTGAGTAATCTGACAGAACCTAGGGTGAACAAATTAATTATTCGCAAAGAGATTTGGTTTAGTTTATTTGTGAACATATCAAACTCGATATTAAGGCTGATTTATTCTTAGCAATTTGCAAAGAGATTTATGATTCTGAAGTTTAGATTTAGATAATTTTTGCAACGACAGTTGGTTAATTATAACTTAGTGATTTGAGTTCAAGAACCGCACTAAATCTGAATCCTGACTGATTGGTTATCTGCATTCATTGATTTCCTGAGAAATACCATGGGCCTATATTCTCCCCATCGATTTTACAACCTCTTTTATTGTTTATTGCTTTTTGTTTCAACTGAATTGCTTAGCTTGATTCGAAACTATTTGGTATATTGTGTGATTTTCTTGAGTCTTTGTGGTTCAACCCCTAAATATACTACAACTACAGCTTAGTACTTTTAGGGTATTATATTTGAGCTTATCACATATCATTGGGGTTTTCCGTATCATATCATTAGGTTTTTCGTATCATTAGAGTTTTCGTATCATATCATTCGGGATTTCGTATCATGTCATTGGGGGAGGGGGGATGGGGGGATTTGTATCATATCGTTGGGTTTTTCGCAGCTAAACCTAGAATTTTGATTATCATCCGTAAATGAAGCATCAGATTATCAGAACATGTGTTTTTGTTTGGCTACGCAAAGAAAGAGAGATACAAATGATGAAAAATGATAATTTCTTTGAAATGAAACCTATTTAGGAATCATTTCGGAAGATATATAACTAATTTAGGAAATCTTTTGTAAATGAAACGTATTTAGGAACCATTTAGGAATATATATATATATATATATATATATATATAATGAACTCATTTCATATCATTGGAATTTTCTTTCTCTGAACAAGTGCTTAGTTATTGTGTTAGTTATGTGTGAATTTCCTTGTATCTTTAATCATTTTGGAAGCATTTTAAACATTTCTGGAGTTTCCTGTGTTAATTCATCTGAAAAACTTGTTGATTGTTATAGGAATGTTTTATGAGGAATGTCTATTTTTTTTGTTTTAACAGGTGAACACACAATGAGTTCGTATACTCAGAGTATCACGCTGCCAACGCTTCATTTTGCCATAAAAAGTGAGCCAAATCAGACTCAAGGGCCGGATATAAACAGTTTGCAAATCTCAAGAACATTGATATAGTCAAAAAAAATTCTTGGGGATGTACAGTTCCAGAGGATAAAACAAACGTTTTTGGGACCAATTCTGAGATTATGTTCAAGAAAACAACATATGTCGGGAAAACTTCTCCACGTGATACTGACGAGATCATTAATCACGAAGAAAAAGAAGGAGTTGTGGTTCCACTTCGGAGCACAACCTATGAGATTCTCAATAAGGGAATTTCATATGATCACATGCTTGAAGTGTAGTGAGTGGAAACAAGAAGAAGAAGCAGAAGAATCCGAACAGTGTGAGTATAATTGGGGAAATTTTGAAAAGGGGCATAAAACGAAACAATTCATTGATGTGCTGCGTGAAACTGACGTGGATTCAGTTGAGGAGAGGTTCTCTCTCGCTATGTTGATTTTGATTGAGAGCATCCTACTTCAGAGATACAATGCGTACAAGTTTTCAAAGACATTAATCGATGGAGCACATAATAGGAGTGTTTTGATGAATTATCTGTGGGGTAGAGATGCTTTTGATCTACCGTTGGAGCAGATCAATAAGCGTGTTCCATCGGATCTGATCAAGAGCTGGTACGATATATACGGATTCCCATATGCTTTTCACATGTGGATTCTGGAATCTGTGCCTTCGTTGCAGATTGCTTTCAGCACAGTAAGAAGTGAAGGGCTGCTGTCCCATTTCCTCTGTGAGAAATACGTTTATACATCAAATCCAAAGATTGTTCAAGTTACGACCGTTGAAAAAAGTCAAGATGTAAGTTCTTTATTTTATTAGTCAAATCTTTGATTTAGTTTCGTATTTTAGCTTGTTCACCTCACTGGATTTCTCAATTTGGGGAAGTCTTCTTAATTTCCATGAAGGATTCATAGTAATTTAGAAAAGTGTTCATAGACACTCAATGATGCAGTGTTTTTTGATTCTCTGTTGTGCAGCTGAAGGTCCACTGCATTTTACCTCCAATACCAGAAGACAATGTCTCGTTGGAAGATAGTGGCGATGAGGATTTGTATACAATGGTTAGTGCTATCAAGAAGGGCTACAAGATGACCGCTAGACACTGGATGAGAGGAACTCTGGATTTTGTCGAGGCGATGGATCAAGTCAACCTTACATCTTATCGATTTTCAGACACGTAGACAGCTGGACCATCATCTGATTCGGGAGAGTGTCTCATGTCAAACTTAAATAATCTATGCAAGACAGTTGGCGAAGCTTTCGATAAGATCAATAGTCGCTTGACTAAAATAGAGGAAGTACTGGGAATAAACGAGAATCCTCCTTCACATCAAGAAAAAACAAATTATGAAGGGAATCTGAATCATAACGTAAGCTCACAAACATATGGTTTCTGTAGCCAGCCTGGGGACAATACGAATGAGCAGGTAATGTTCTGAGGATTTCGTTTACTTTCAAACTCTTTATCTTAGAATTTAGGAAAGACTTCTTAAAACTTCGAGAAAGCTTCCTAGATATGTACAAAATCATACTAAACTCTCTCTATCTTAGAATTTAGGAAAGACTTCTTAAAACTTCGAAAAAGCTTCCTAAATATGTAGAAAACCATTATAAGACTGTTTTGAAATAACGGTTTTCATATTTCGTTCTTGCAGTTTAAGACAGATGGTTTGGATCAGATCAATTCCTCTAGCCAGCCTCAGGCCAATACGAATGAGCAGGTAATGTTCTGAGGTTTTCGTTTCATTTCAAACTCTCTATCTTAGAATTTACGAAATACTTCTTAAAACTTCGAGAAAGCTTCCTAAATATGTAGAAAACCATACTAAAGTTACCCGTTAACTTTTTTTTTTTTTGTAGCATCATGACACAAATGGTGATATCTATCCATTTATAAATTCTCCAACTATCCTATAGACTGAAACAGAGGAATTGATCCATACACATGGTGATTCAATTGTTGAGGTAGGGTTTCTAGATTTTTGACATGTATTTTGAACATTTAGTACAATTTTCCTAAACGTCTTTGAAAAGTTCATAAAACCGTTATGTGTTTGCAGATAGAAGAAGACAAGCAATGCGAAAGCGAGTTAAATCCTGATGACCAAACACATGAGATAAAACAAACGAACGATTCAATTGTTGGGGTACAATTTCTGGTTTTGCAAAAATAGAATTTTAAAACATCTAAAACCTATCTTGTTACAATTTCTGTATTTTTTTAAATTTTTAGGAAACACAAACAAATGAAATTCGTGCCGATGGCGGAACCCAAGCAGTCGAGGTGACCCAAACACATGATGATTTACATGTTGAGGTAAGGTTCTGTGTTTTTGAAATGTATTTTAAACATTTAGGAAAGTCTACATAAAGGTGTATGAAAGGATCCTAAAATCGTTATGTGTTTGTAGACTGGTTCAGAGCCTGTGTTTTCTCCGATACAGTCCTCTTTGTTGAGTCCATCAAAGGATCAAACTCTATTAGAGGATATTTTTTTCTCTTGTCCTGATGGAATAACCCAAACTCCATCAAAGGATCAAACTCCATTAGAGGTAAGATTACTGGGTTTTCACTTGTTTTTAAAAACATTTAGTCAAGTTTTCACAATTTCTGAATTTATGTTTTTACAATTTCTGAATTTATGTTTTTACTATCTTTAGGAAACACAAACAAACAAGGTAATGATATACTCATATATTGCATTGTTTTATCATGCATTTCATGTGTAGTTTTGTGTAGATTTCATGCATAATCACGGTCATGTCTTGCATTTAAGTCTCATTTAGAGTTTAGGGTTCTCATACTAGGTCCTAGAGTGTCTTGCATGTTTTGGAGTCCTTTTCAGGTGTTAAACGAGGAGAATCCGTCACCCGAAGAAAGGAGACAAAGCCAGACACCAAGTATCGATCGATACCCCTTGGTATCGATCGATACCGAAGCACCAAGGGATTACACCGACGTCTTTGCTCGGTGTCACGGGTCGGTATTGCCACAGGAAGATCCCGGGGGGAAAAGCCTTAACACGGAGCAGTGATACCGAGGAGTGACCTCGGTATCCAAACACCAAGTATCGATCGATACCCCTCGGTATCGATCGATACCAAATGCTTCAGGAGACAGTACCGATGCTCCTGCTCGGTACTCCAGCTCGGTACAGCCACAGGAAGATCCGGGGGAAAATGGCCCTAATACGGAGCAACGGTACCGAGGTGTGTCCTCGGTATCCCTTGAAGAACTGGCCCGACACCAAGGGTATCGATCGATACCGAGGGTATCGATCGATACCAACCTCTTTTTGCCCATTTTAACCGGGTCAATACCCGGTTTGTTCCGGGTTGACCCGGTTCGTTACTGTTCAGTATTTAAGCCCAAAGACCTAATCTTTAAGGGCTAAGTCTTTTCTATGCAAAAACCTCTCTAAGAGTGATTTGTATGATTGATCTTCTATATTTATGCAATTAAGTGTTTATTTGATTAAAGCTCTTCTTCTTATCTTCTTTTCATCTTGATTATTCAACATCTATCTATGGAATCATCCTCTATCAAAACTGATTTTGAGGGGTTCTTAATGGGTCTTGAGTAGTCTTTTAGGATCTTGAGATGGGTTAGATTTAGGGGATTCAAGGCTTGATCTAAGGTGTTTAGGATTAGATTATATATTATCCTTCTTTGTTTAATGTTCCCAATGCTAGATCTAGCTTGAAAGAGTAGGTCTAGATCATAAGGCATTTCATGAACACCAAGTGTTTGATGAAATGCCTTGACCAAATTATTCAAAGGATTTATGTTCTTAGCCTATGGGAATAGTTGTCTAAGGCATATTTTTGGTTGATCTAGTTTATATTCTCAATGCATGTTGATTGATAATTCACAAATGATGATTTGCTAATGAATTTGATAATTAACATAGTGATTAGTGCCTTGAAAGAGGACTAATCAAGATTAGAGATCATTAACCTAGGGATAGCTTGTTTGTGTGAATGAATGCCTTGGATCATGCTTTGATTGCCTAATATCGATTATCCCATCTTAGGATTCGTTTTGCTTATTGCTTTTACATCTTATTAGTTATCTTATTACTTGTCTTAGATACTTAATCAAAACTCCCTTCGATTAGCTTAACTTACATAGGTTCCTTGCATTCTTAGTGATTAACACATATTCCCAATTATGGATTGATAACCTCTTATACTACATCGATAAGAGGGTATTGATACCTCCTAGGATTGTAAAATCCTTGTATCAATTTGGCGCCGTTGCCATATTGGGATTTGTTTTGACATTAAGATTTAGGTTCTTAGTGAGATTAAGCATTTTTATTTTCTTTTGGATACTAATCTCTCTCTCAAGCTCTCTCTTGTAGGTACATGAACACAAGGTCTAGAGGCGAAGCAAATCTTGTTGAGCCTAGGGACGACATTCACCTATTGGATCGTGATATTAGAGCAAGAAGAGAGAGGGAACGGATTGCACACCTTGCTAGGCTTGGTATGGAGCACGTGCAAGAACACCAAGCTCAAGAGCTTGGTCAAGAACGTGGCAATGGAAATCACCATCCACAACCTCACGACCCCAACCCAAACCCGCCCGCCCATAATGCTAGAGCTCAAAACATTGTTGGAGCGGGTGATGCGGCAAATGCTCATTTCAACCGCCAAGGGATTCATGCACCACCGGTTGAATGCAATGACTTTGAGGTCAAAGCAAGCTTCATCAACATGGTGCAAAGTAACAAATTTCATGGCCTTGCGGTAGAAGACCCTCTTGATCATTTGGATCACTTTGACCGTATTTGTAGCTTGACAAAGATGAATGGAGTGTCGGAGGATAGCTTCAAGCTAAGGTTGTTCCCTTTTTCTCTTGGAGACAAGGCAAGACAATGGGAAAAGAACCTCCCCCAAGGTTCCATCACCTCTTGGAATCAATGCAAAACCGCTTTCCTTGCCAAGTTCTTCTCCCACTCAAGAACGGCCAAGCTAAGGAACGAGATATCAAGCTTCACTCAAAGAGCGAATGAGAGCTTTAATGAAGCATGGGAGCGGTTTAGGAGCTATACATCGCAATGCCCTCATCATGGATTTTCGGATGCTTCACTCCTAAGCACTCTATACCGTGGAGCATTGCCCAAGATCCGCATGTTGCTTGACACCGCCTCTAATGGAAACTTCTTGGGCAAAGAAGTGAATGAAGCGATGGAGTTGGTAGAGAACCTTGCATTGAGTGATGGCACTTATGGTGATGACTATGACCGGTCTACAAGGACCACAAGTGATCATGAGGAGCAAAGGAGAGCCAAAGAGATGAAAGCTCTCAATGACAAGATGGACAAGCTCCTTAATGCTTCTCAAAAGATGGTTCACTTTGTTAGTGATTCGGAAGGCACTCATCGAGCACAAGAAAATATGGTGGATTTGAGCCACCAAGAAGAAGTGCACTACATTGGAAACAATGGAGGTTATCAAAGGAGTTACAATAACAACTTTGGTCAACAAAGGAGCTTCCCCACTCAAAACCAAGGTCAAAGCTTTGTCCCTCAACATCAACCTCAAGGACAACAAGGAGGCTACCCCAACAATGCTTCTTTCATTCCTCAAGCTCAAGGTCACAACTCCATGACTCAAGACCTTGACGTCAAAAATGTTCTTCAACAACTTCTCCAAGGCCAAGCAAGTGGAGCATTGGATATAAGCAAGAAGATGGAGGAAATAACTACCAAGGTAGCTTGCTCATACAATGATCTCCACAAGAAGTTTGAAGCATTGAATTCCAAAATGCAAGAAATGGAGGCCAAGGTAGCCAATGGAGACAAAGTACATCAAAGCTCTTTAAATGGGAAAGCAAATGAATATTGCAATGCCATCTTCTCAAAGGAGCCTCATCCCATTGAAGATCATGAAGCCGCCACTAATGAGATTGAGTTTCTACTCCATGGATCTCAAGCTCCCTTAAAGCTCAATGGGGACATTAAGGAACAAGGTGGGGGAGTGACCCTTGAGAAAGATGAGTACGTGACCATGGTTCAAGAACCAAGAGGTATTGTTGCTTGCATTGATTCACCAAGCTCAACTAGGATCGAGCCTAAGTCTCTCCCCAAGCTTGGTAATCCCGGTAAATTCTCAATAACTTGCTCTCTTGGAGATTTGGAGATTGAGGATGCTTTGTGTGATTCCGGGTCAAGTGTGAATGTGATGTCCAATGAGATGCTCAAAAGACTAGGGATAAGGACCCTCACCTATCATCCATCACCTATCACCTTTGGAGATGCTTCTTCGAGAAAGCCATTGGGTCTTCTTGAAAACTACCCACTCAAGGTAGGGAATTGCATAGTCCCAACCGACTTTGTGGTCATGGAGATGAGAAAGACCAACAAACTCCCTCTTCTCCTTGGAACACCGTTCCTCCTCACTACCGGTGCTAGCATGAACTTCAAAGAGCAAAGGGTAGTTCTCTTGAATGTAGATGATAAGGTCTACTACCCAATGAAGATCTCCTCCAACAAGCTTTGTGGCACAATCACTATGGAAGATGATGGGCTTTGCATTGAAGAAGCTCATAGATTTGAGCATGTGGGTAGTTGTATGTTGGTTGAACAAGCTCCACCCCCAAAGATCCATGAAGAAGAAAAGAAGTCTCTTGAGAGAAAGGATTTGGGTTATGGTAATGACAAGGACGCTTCAAAGGTTGACATGGTCACTTGTTTGAAACCGCTTCACCCCACCACAATGAAGAATCACGTTAAGGGTAGTGAAGGTGCAAAGAAGAAGACAAAGGGAAAAGCTAAGGCGGGCAACGGATCAAGAGAGCTTGATGAGTCTAGGCCCGAGCCTTCCATGATGACTCTCACTCCATGGAAGCACAAAGATGGAGTGATTGAGTACAAGATCAAGTGCAAAGGTCGTTCCAAACCCTTTGCCTCGGTCAAAGCTTTCCTCACACCCGAGCTAAAAGAAAAGGGTGAAGCCGGTCTTGAGGAGGTCATGAGCAATGTGCTCAAGCTTGAACTCAAGGATCCTCCTTGGAGTGTTCACACTCCTCTCTCACCCGCCTAAAAGGGTAACAAACGTCGAACTTAGTGACGTTAAACAAAGTGCTCTTGGGAGACACCCCAAGCTTATCATTGTACATACTTTATTTTCATGTCTTTCTATGTTTTCTTGTTCTTTTTGATATTTTGTTGAGTGGTTGCAAGGGTCTTGACGATCTAATGGTCATGGGCTTAAGGACAAAGGGTGTGTAGGATTGTGGTGAGCACTCTAGTCTCCTCCATCATTTTTCAAGGTAACTCCAAAACCTTTGTACATAGCATTTAGAATCATATCTTCTTTCTTTCTTTCATGCATTGCTTAGCTCTCTCTTAGGCTTCTATTACACAAGGGACTGTGTAATTTAAGTTTGGGGGAGGGTTTGTGTGTTATCTAACATCGTTTTTGATGTTCTTATTTTGCCTTTTTGCATCTTGAGTCTCATGCATATCATGCATTTTCAATGAATTTGAAATTTTATTGAACATTTAGGATTGCACGTTCACTTATAGGTGGTGTCTAGTTTGCATTTTAGCTTGCATTTGCATAAGCATGGAGTAATGACAACCTTGAAAGTAGCTTAATTAGCAATTGATTCAACGCCCGAGTTATTAGTTGTTTGATGCATTGAAGTTGAATCCGAAATCAAGGATGAACCATTTGTTAGAGCACATGCATCATTGCCCTTCTTTGATTGAAGCAAGCTTGAATTGAACCTAGCCTCATCTAAGTGATAACCACAATTTGACAAGTAATTATTGTGCTTATGCAAACTTAAATGAACTCGTAGATCACATATACATATTTGGACATTCTTATTCCTTTTGCCACTCTTGCTTGTCCAAATAGCCAAATCCCATCTTTGGATTGGTTTCCCTACCATGACAATTACCTCCTTTCTAGCCCATAGTCCTTCGTGTGTGTCTTGTGAGGCCTTATTTGGAATGAACTTGACAAAAAGTGTTAGGTTTAGGGCGACAAGGAAGCACTCTCGTGTAGACTTAGCTCCATCATCAAGGGGCTAATCTAGGAATAGGCTAGTTAGGATGGCGGTTCTTGATTCAAGTTTGGGGGAAACGGGTTTTAGACTTAGTAAACGGCATGATTGGAATGGGTTGTGGAATGGAAAGAATGACAAGGAGTATGGAAAAGGGGATCGAATTTGTCAAATGGTTTGTGCAAAGATCATAAGTCTAGCTCTAAGATTAAGGTAGCCTCAAAAGACACAAAGGAAAATAAGAAGGCCAAAATGGCCAAGGCATCAAAGAATGAGAAGAGGCGGTAACCAAAAAGAAGAAAAGGAGAGCTAGCTAACAAAGAAGCACTAAACCATGAAGAACACGGAAGAAGAAGTGATCCCCAATTGAGAAGAAAGTGAAGTGGAGAAACAAGAAGGATGTGCGGGTTTCAAAAAGGCAAAATGCCTCATGATAAAAGGGTAGCTTAAGTTATGGGCACAACGGGTTAGAGGTTTTAGGTTAACACTCTAGGCATTCGGGTAGACGAGAGTTTTTCCTTGTATGCGTAGATTGCCTTTTACCTTTAGCATTTTGTCAAAGTTTGCTCGTTCATTGAGAGATCCTTGTATTTGATTGCCCTTACGCATTGATGAGATCATTTTCATCTCATAACCGGTCCTTTAGCCAAGCGGTTTCATTTGATTTTGCATAAGCACCATTCACGGATAAAACCATTAATCAATGTTAAGAGGCTAGAGAATATAATGGTTTGTCTAGGTTGAGGTTTGGTTTTGTTGCATGTTGTGAAAGAAATGGCTAACTCCTTTTGAGTAGACAACTTTGGTGCATCCTAGAACTAGTAACTTGGACGTTGAGTGCGATTGCTTCTTATGCTTCTTATAGGTTCGAGCTCCGCTTGCATTGCATTGCATCTCTCATTCTTGATCTTGTTTGCTTGAGGACAAGCAAAGGTTTAAGTTTGGGGGAATTGATATACTCATATATTGCATTGTTTTATCATGCATTTCATGTGTAGTTTTGTGTAGATTTCATGCATAATCACGGTCATGTCTTGCATTTAAGTCTCATTTAGAGTTTAGGGTTCTCATACTAGGTCCTAGAGTGTCTTGCATGTTTTGGAGTCCTTTTCAGGTGTTAAACGAGGAGAATCCGTCACCCGAAGAAAGGAGACAAAGCCAGACACCAAGTATCGATCGATACCCCTTGGTATCGATCGATACCGAAGCACCAAGGGATTACACCGACGTCTTTGCTCGGTGTCACGGGTCGGTATTGCCACAGGAAGATCCCGGGGGAAAAAGCCTTAACACGGAGCAGTGATACCGAGGAGTGACCTCGGTATCCAAACACCAAGTATCGATCGATACCCCTCGGTATCGATCGATACCAAATGCTTCAGGAGACAGTACCGATGCTCCTGCTCGGTACTCCAGCTCGGTACAGCCACAGGAAGATCCGGGGGAAAATGGCCCTAATACGGAGCAACGGTACCGAGGTGTGTCCTCGGTATCCCTTGAAGAACAAGCCCGACACCAAGGGTATCGATCGATACCGAGGGTATCGATCGATACCAACCTCTTTTTGCCCATTTTAACCGGGTCAAAACCCGGTTTGTTCCGGGTTGACCCGGTTCGTTACTGTTCAGTATTTAAGCCCAAAGACCTAATCTTTAAGGGCTAAGTCTTTTCCATGCAAAAACCTCTCTAAGAGTGATTTGTATGATTGATCTTCTATATTTATGCAATTAAGTGTTTATTTGATTAAAGCTCTTCTTCTTATCTTCTTTTCATCTTGATTATTCAACATCTATCTATGGAATCATCCTCTATCAAAACTGATTTTGAGGGGTTCTTAATGGGTCTTGAGTAGTCTTTTAGGATCTTGAGATGAGGTAGACTAAGATGTTCCTAGGCTTGATTCATGGTGTTTAGGGTTAGATAGTCTTATATTCCTTCTTGTCTAGAGTCCCCAATGCTAGATCTAGCTTGAAAGAGTAGGTCTAGATCATAAGGTATTTCATGAACACCAAGTGTTTGATGAAATGCCGAGACCAAACTAGACAAGAGATTTACATTCCTAGCCTATGACAATAGTTGTCTAGGGTGTATTTTTGGTTGATCTTGTTGATTTAAACTAAATGCTTGCTAATCAATGATCCACAAATGATGATTTGCTAATGGGTTAGGTGATTAGCATAGTGATTAATTGCTTGAAAGAGAATTAGTCAAGTTTAGGATCTTATGCCTAGGGATTAGCTTGTTTGAGTAAATGAACATCATGAATTGAACTAGGGACTTCCTATATCGATAACCTTATCTCTAGATTCGCTTTTGCTATTTGGATTACAATCTTGCTTAGTGTTTTAGCTTAATTCTAAATTGGATACTTAATCATAAACTACCTCGTTTAGCTTAACTTGCTTTAAGTGCCTTGCATTCTTGGTGATTAGGACTATTTCCCAATATTGGATTCGATAACCTCTTATTACATCGCTTAGAGGGTATTGATACCTCCTAGGATTGTAAAATCCTTGTATCAGGTAACCCTAACACAGAACGCTTTACCTGTTGAGGTAACTCTGTTACGTTATGTTCTCTATCTCACTTACATTAATATGTGTCAACAAATTTCACCAATATGTATGATTTTCAGGAACATATTGGGTTAGCGGATGCCAGATGGCAACCAAAACAGATGGACATGGCCGATGGAATTATCCTCAACACCCTCGAAGAGATGAATGCTGACCAACAACATGTAAAAACTTAAACACAATTTATTGTCCAAATGACCTTAAACTGTATATAACTTACACAAAGATGCGTATGCATTTTATTAAATTTTACCTTGCTCATGTTTCGTGCATGTGTTCATGGGTTTGTTAACATGTATTTTAAAACCATTTAGTAAAGACTTCGTAAACGTGTATGAAAGGTTCCTAAAACCGTTATGTGTTTGCAGATCGAAGAAGACCCTGTGATTCCAATCCAGTCCTCTAAAGATAAAAAAAAAATAGAACAGCCTCAGAATCCATCAGAGCCTGTTAATACCATATTGGGCACATGTCTTCAGAATAAAGCTGGTCAATACAATTGCTTTTTGAATGTTATCATACAGGTAGCCTTCATATCATAATCTGATTGGTTTCTTGGGTATCAATGTATATAGTATCCAGCTTAAATGATTTCTATTTGCTGAATGCTATATATATATATATATATATATTTGGATATAAGTCTCTATGGAATCTGGAGATGTTTCAAGCTGAGTTCTTGCGGAGTCCAACAATAGACCACCTTCACGTGGGAGATCCTTGTGTTGTCTGCTCATTGCATGGAATTTTCACTGCTTTAGACGCTGGTTCGAGCAAAACACAAAAAGAACCTGTGGATCCTTCATCTCTCAGGATTGCTTTGAGTAGTTTGAGGCCAACTTTCTTCGAAGAGGTAAAAAGAATTGATTTTCGGTTTTAAATGTTTATCCTAATATAGAGTAGAGTAAGCTTTTGTTTATATCAAGTAGCCTAAACTTGTGCGTCATATGGTGGACAAACTCAGATGAACGATGCTTCAGAAGTATTGGATTTCATTTTCAAGTGCTTTCATGACTCTTTTGCTCCGAGCTCAAGCGTGTCTGAACCAAAATCTTTGGAGAGCAACTGTACGGGTTCATGGGACTGTGCCACCCGCACATGTATTATCCATTCTCTATTTGGAATGGATATTTTAGAGCAAATGATTTGCGACAGCTGTGAGCTGAAGTCCAGGCGTTTTAAGTTCACTTCATTTTTCCATTACATCAACACTATTGCCCTGCAGACCATGAAGGTGTCATATAACTATGGTTTTGCCCCACTTTATTATTAATAGGTTAAACACGCTAAGAAATCATTCAAAGAACTTCTGAATCTTGTGGGTACAGACGACCCACTAGCCTGTGATACTGAAGCTGGTGGTTGTGGAAAACGCAACCATGTACACAAATTTCTCAGTACTCTCCCACATGTTTTTACTACAGGGAAAACCCTTTTTTAGGAGTCTGATGATTGGAAACCTATTTTAGATCACTGGTATATGTGTCTTAACGCTCTATTTATATTGTGGCTGGCAGTTTTAGGTTGGCAAAACGAAAACGAGAGTGTAGAAGTCATAGCAGCTACTCTTGCAGTATTGAAAACCGAGATTGATATCAGCATCATGTACCGAGGTCTGGAGCCTAAAACCACATATAGCTTAGCTTCCATGGTATGTGTTGTAATTTAATTAAGTACGTGTTTCCGAACTTAATTTGTGTTTTCCATCTGGACGTTGATCTTTTTGCTATTTCTCTGCAACTCCAGGTTTTTTATTATGGAAAGCATTATCAATGCTTTGCATATATACATGAACACGGGTTACGCGATCAATGGATCATGTACGATGACAAAAAATGTGAAGGTAATAAGACTATTTGAAATACACTTTGAATTTGAAGTCAGATACACTATTCCCACTCATTTTATGTATTATCTTCAGGTGATCGGTGGCTGGAATGAAGTACTTTTTAAGTTTGAGAAAGGACACTGGCAACCACATGTTCTTCTCTACCAGAAACGTGATAAGGCACATAAGGTGGAAGCATCAAAGAAGAAGGTTGGGGTTACAAAATGGAAACAAGCTGAAACCAAGAAAGAGGATGACACTGTGGAAAATGTTAAGAAAAGGAAGAAGACATATCAGCCTGTTACTGGGAACGTTTTCTTAAGACGGACCACTCGCAAAGTCAAAGAATCTAACGCTAGCAAGACTCCATACCGTGCTCCAAAAAACCCGGCGTTATAGATAACTCCGGTGGTAAATCCATTATTAGATCCCTTCCTCACACGTGATATGAAAAAGATTACAAGATTGTTTGATTGGAAGAAAAGAAAAAGGACAAAGGTTGGTACATCTTTAAAACTTATACATCGAAAATAAGAAATTCTTAGGTGTTACTAACTGGTTTCAACTAATAAATGTAGAATCATAATTGATGGAAAGTTTGTATCAGCATCATGGTTTACTAAACTAGAGAATCCAGAAAGTCCTATGACAGATGAGGTAATTACTTTTAAAACTAGTTTTACGAAGGCATTCCTAAATGGGTAGGACTCTTTCCTAAAGTATCAAAATGCCATAGATTCTGTGTTTTTAAGTATTTCTTTTGTATAACTTTTTTTTTCCATGTACCTTTATGCAGCACATTTCGGCAACACTATCAATGTTGGCAATGAGAAATAATAACTATGATGCATACTTCCACAACAACCATCTCCCACGAGCTACATTCATCAACCAAGAATTCTTTAGGATATTGTCATCAAGCTATGAAAGCTTCAAAAAGCTAAAAAGGATAAAAAAAATAATGGCTTTACAGATGATATTGTTCTAGTCCCGAGTGGGAAGATGCTTCCAAGTAAAATATGGGGAACCGATGTTGATGTTATCTATGGCGTGACTTTCAAGAGCAATCATTGGATAGGGATGGCGATAAATCTAAAGAAGCACAAAGTCACGACAGCAATGTGTGGGCATCCGACAGAGGAAACATATATTGTTATTGATCATGTGACACAATTTGCAGATATAACTCTACTTTATATCCATTAGGTTTATCTTGGTTTTAATTTTTATTTGTTGGTCATGTAATTCTGTATATAACTTTGTTATTTGTGCAGAGATGATTCCAGTTCTTCTGTGTGTTGCTGCAAACAAAGCTGTTATGGATGAGGATCGAGTTCCTTATGAGGTTGAGGAACTCAAAGGAAAAGATATTCCTACGACCAATGTTGTTGGGAACTGTGCTTTTTTCGTGTTGAAGATGATTGAATGCCATTCAATGGGGATTCAAGACATGTCAAATATTGCTGATGCAAATGCGCACGACATAAGAAGAAAGATGGCGTGCGATCTCTTTGAAGAATTTATGCAAAGGTGATTTGTACCAATCTTATTACCACTATGTGGTCAATATGTTAAGAATGCTTCCTGAAATGCTGGTGTTATGAAAGTTTCTTACGATATCATTTTGTAATTACGATACATTTTGTGATTACTCCAAACTGGTGTAGTGTTTAATGGCTGCAGATATATATAACGTATTTAGGAAAGAAATGAAATGATCATTTCTTGAAAATGAAAACGCAAACCTTGGAAATGAAAGGATCATCTTGAAAATGAATCGTATTTAGGAACATATATAACGTATTTCGGAAAGTGTTCCTAAATGAACAAATGATGAAAAATACAATGGATAGAGAAAGATACAAATGATGAAAAATGATCATTTCTTGAAATTGAATCGTATTTAGGAACATATATAACGTAATTCGAAAAGTGTTCCTAAATGAAAAAATGATGAAAAATATAATGGATAGAGAAATATACAAATGATGAAAAATGATCATTTCTTGAAAATGAATCGTATTTAGGAACATATATAACATATTTCGGAAAGTGTTCCTAAATGAACAAATGATGAAAAATACAATGGATAGAGAAAGATACAAATGATGAAAAATGATCCTTTCTTGAAAATGAATCGTATTTACGAACATATATAACGTATTTCGGAAAGTCTTCCTAAATGAATAAAAACAGAAAACTATTAAAAAATAATATTTCCTGTTGATTTCCATGCTTAAATGAAGCATCAGAACATATGTGTTGTTGTTTTGGCTACACAAAGGAATAAAGAAAGAAATATTCAAATGACGAAAACTGATCATTTCTTGAAAATGAAACGTATTTAGGAACATATATAACGTATTTCGGAAAGTCTTCCGAAATGAACAAAAACAGAAAACTATATTTCCTGTTGATTTCCATGCGTAAATGAAGCATCAGAACATATGTGTTGTTTTTTAGGATACACATAGAAATAAAGAAAGATACAAATGATGAAAAATGATCATTTCTTGAAAATGAATCGTATTTAGGAACATATATAACGTATTTCGGAAAGTCTTCCTAAATGAACAAAAACAAAAAAAAAAACTATATGTCCCAATAACAAATGGGCTAATAATAACGAATGTGTTCCTAAATGTAAATTTTTAGGATATCAGGCCCAATAACGAATGAGCCAATAATAAAAGACATGGAAATAGCAAGGTGTGTTTCATCATCAACAATTGACCAAGTTGTGAGTTGAAAATTGACCACATACCGAAAAGTGGTCAAAGATTCATGCTTAATGACATGACGATTCAGAAAAAATGGCTTTTCAAAATTCTTATAATTAACCACCTCGAAAATTCCACATTTTACTCCGCTATAAAACCTTAAGACTCCTCCTTTTTACTGTATCTTTCGTTTTTGTTCCAAAAACTCTACTTAAGAATCCTCCTTTTCTTCTGTATCTTTTCTCAAACAATGGCGTCTAAGGCAATTAACAGGGATTACGACGAAATCCAGAGGAAACGTTCAACTATCTTCAGCGCGGGTAACTATGTTGTTTAAAACTCTCCTCTTTTCTTTGTATATGTCGCTTTAATGTTTTGTTCAATTCTCCATAGGACCGGTGTTTGACAACAAATTTCACTGGGAAACAACTCCCATGGGACCTCCAAACACTCCATACGAAGGAGGAGCCTTTAAAATCACAATTCATTACCCTCCGGATTATCCTTTCAGTCCACCAAAGGTATGTATTTTTATATATTTAATAAAGCCTTCTTAAATAGTCAATAGCACTGGATCGATTAGCTATTGGGTGGGAACTAGCGAACGGTTGTATTTCATAAACCTTTTTAAAAGATTCCTAAAATGTTTGATTTACTTATATATGGTTTTACAGATCTGTTTTAAAACCAAAATGTATCACCCTAACATCAACGACAAAGAAAGTGTCTTTTTCAATATTCTGAAGCGAGCTCATTATAATCCCTCTTTTACCCTCTATCAGGTACGAATTTTGAGTCTCATTACTTGAATTTTGAAAAATTATGAGACTGTTATCATTAAGTGTTTTAAATTTTGTGAAATCAGGTTCTCACGAGGATATACGAGATGTTGGCGGAACCGATGATAAGCGAAGATGATCATTTTGTGAAAACAATCGCCAAACTTTACAGAGAAGATAAGGAGGCATACAAATCAAAGGCGAAAGCATGTTCAATGGAGAAGGAAGAATGATCAATTTTCTTATCTTCAAATCTATAACTATCTTTTAGTCTCAAACTCTTTATGGTGTCATGTTATGTTTGGTTTTCTTTTATTTTATGTCCGGACCTACCCTTTGTAAATTTTTTATGTTATGTTTGAATTTCTATTCTTATGTTTGAATTTCTATTGTCTTGATTTCTATTTAGAAACATATATAACGTATTTCGGAAAGTCTTTTGAAATGAACAAAAACAGAAAACGATATTTTCTGTTAATTTCCATGCTTAAATGAAGCATCAGAGCATATGTGTTGTTGTTTTGGCTACACAAAGGAATAAAGAAAGAAAGATACAAATGATGAAAATTGATCCTTTCTTGAAAATGAAACATATTTATGAACATATATAACGTATTTCAGAAAGTCTTCCGAAATGAACAAAAACAGAAAATGATATTTCCTGTTGATTTCCATGCTTAAATGAAGCATCAGAACATATGTGTTGTTGTTTTGGCTACACAAAGGAATAAAGAAAGAAATATACAAATGATGAAAACTGATCCTTTCTTGAAAATGAAACACATTTAGGAACATATATAACGTATTTCGGAAAGTTTTCCGAAATGAACAAAAACAGAAAATGATATTTCCTGTTGATTACCATGCTTAAATGAAGCATCAGAACATATGTGTTGTTGTTTTGGCTACACAAAGGAATAAAGAAAGAAAGATTGAAATGATGAAAAATGATCATTTCTTGGAAATGAAACGTATTTTAGGAACATATATAACATATTTCGGAAAGTCTTCCGAAATGAACAAAAATATAAAACTATAAAACATAAAACGATAGTTCCTGTTGATTTCCATGAGTAAATGAAGCATCAGAACATATGTGTTGTTTTTTTGGATACACAAAGAAATAAAGAAAGATACAAATGATGAAAATGATCATTTCTTGAAAATGAAACGCATATAGGAACCATTTAGGAACATATATAACTTATTTAGGAAAGTCTTCTTACATGAACCAAAAAACACATTTAGGAACATATATAACATATTTCGGAAAGTCTTCTGAAATGAACAGAAACAGAAAATGATATTTCATGTTGATTTCCATGCTTAAATGAAGCATCATAACATATGTGTTGTTGTTTTGGCTACACAAAGGAATAAAGAAATAAATATTCAAATGATGAAAAATGATCATTTCTTGGAGATGAAACGTATTTTAGGAACATATATAACGTATTTCGGAAAGTCTTCCAAAATGAACAAAAATATAAAACTATAAAACAGAAAACGATATTTTCTGTTGATTTCCATGCGTAAATGAAGCATCAGAACATATGTGTTGTTTTTTTGGATACACAAAGAAATAAAGAAAGATACAAATGATAAAAATGATCATTTCTTGAAAATGAAACGCATATATGAACCATTTAGGAACATATATAACTTATTTAGGAAAGTCTTCTTAATTGAACCAAAAAACACATTTAGGAACATATATAACATATTTCGGAAAGTCTTCTGAAATGAACAGAAACAGAAAATGATATTTCATGTTGATTTCCATGCTTAAATGAAGCATCATAACATATGTGTTGTTGTTTTGGCTACACAAAGGAATAAAGAAATAAATATTCAAATGATGAAAAATGATCATTTCTTGGAGATGAAACGTATTTTAGGAACATATATAACGTATTTCGGAAAGTCTTCCGAAATGAACAAAAACATAAAACTATAAAACATAAAACGATATTTCCTGTTGATTTCCATGCGTAAATGAAGCATCAGAACATATGTGTTGTTTTTTGGATACACAAAGAAATAAAGAAAGATACAATTGATGAAAAATGATCATCTCTTGGAAATGAAACGCATATAGGAACCATTTATGAACATATATAACTTATTTAGAAAAGTCTTCTTAAATGAACAAAAAAACAGAAATTTCATAACAATAAATGGAAAAAAAATCATAATCTTGTTTAGGATGATTGCATAAAAAAATAGTAAAGTCTTCCTAAAAAGTAAGTAAAGTATACTAAATCGTTTGATAAGCTTCATAAAACGTTTGGAAAGTTTCATAAAATCACTTTGAATGTAATCTATATTGTGTGTTCGTTTGAATGTAATAAAACTATCATATATGTACTTTGCATGTACTCTTGTTGTGCCCTCCTCTGCAACATCTGCTGCACTTGTGTCCTTGAGACTTTGAACCGGGTACACCAAACTCTCCCGCTGATCTCTTTCTCATTTTCGGAGGTCTCCCACTGCTTGGCTTAGTAGTAGGTGGTACACATGAATATTCAGATACAGAATCTGGAACAACACATGTCGTTAAATCTCCACACGGATGTATGCTCTCAGCATATGCTTTATCCCATGTTTTCGTTAAGTACATCTCATCAACGTACTTGTTCTCATCCTTTTTGTGCGCTTAGCAGCAGCAATAACATGAATACAAGGAATCCTGTCGATGTCAAAAACGTAGCAAGTGCACTGCTTGTTTTCCAGGTGAACAATGTACTTCCGGGTTTCGTCCTTGACCTCAAACTCATACCGGTCCACTTGGAAAACATCAAGTTTCATTGCAGCATCATACCTTCCTAACATCTCCTTCACTACACGTGGTGTGACAAGATTTTTGTGTTTAGAAACTTTTTTCCGACGTTCATGAAACCACGTTGTCAGAGTTAACCTAATGGTCTCAAGGAGAGAAATTATAGACAACTCACGAGACAACTTCAACATCGAATTCAGCGACTATGCAATGTTGGTTGTCATAATATTGTACCGGTTCGCAGGTGCATAAGAGCGAGTCCACTTTGAAAAATCAGAACCTTATAAATAATCAGCTAATTTTGGGCTTCTTCTTTTTATGTCAATGAAGATTCCACAAAACTCATGACGAGTATAAGCATCAGCTGCAGCTTCTACGAGTGG
This sequence comes from Eutrema yunnanense, assembly GCA_002933935.1. Lineage (NCBI taxonomy): Eukaryota > Viridiplantae > Streptophyta > Magnoliopsida > Brassicales > Brassicaceae > Eutrema > Eutrema yunnanense. The sequence continues at coordinate 124,249 of PKML01044079.1, read as the reverse complement.
CAACAATCCAGTTTTCCCAAACTTTGGTTTAATATTCCTCAAGAGATGAATTCGACAAATATCGTGATGTGCAAGTGGATAAATCATTGAAAGTGCTTTTGCAATGGCTGGAGCTCTATCTGAAACAAACACCAAATCAGACGCATCTGGGATCACACTCTTGAGCCCTCTAAAAAACCAAATCCACGCGTGTTCGTTTTCTGAGTCAACTATCCCAAATGCTAGAGGGTATAACGAAAAGTTACCGTCTTGTGCACTAGCTTCAGGCAACGTTCCCTTAAACTTTCCCTTGAGGAAAGTACCATCTATAGCAATCACTCTTCTCATCAGCTCAAAACCTCTTATCGATTGACCAAAGGCAACAAAGGTGTATTTGAATTTTCCATCATCATCCAACTCAACATAAACCTTTGATCCAGGGTTTTTCTCATTAACCTGAAACAACCATTTTGAGAGGTTGTAATAGCTATCCTCGGGAGTCCCTCTTATCAAATTCTGGGCGTACTTTTTCACTTTCCATGCTTGTTTGTAGTCAATGTGTACGCCATGGTCAACTCTGACTTGCTCCATAATTTGTTTTGGTTTGAGTCCATATTTCTTTTCTCCATAGTTGCTACAGAGTAAAGTACCAAGAACTTTGGCAGAGGGTTGCCTATGGTTTGCGTGTCTGTGTGTAGTATCACATGAATGTTTATGATTATACCTCTTCACCACAAAGTAATCAGAAGAAGGGAGCTTTGATGCACGCATCATCCATGTGCAATTACCATCAACACAACCTAATATCACCCTTGTCTTGTTTGACCAGAGAGACATGAACTCAAACTTCCACTCTAATGCCTATTTTCTCATGTGAAGCATTAACTCATCCTTGTTCTTAAAGTGTCTGTTCACGTATAAATCATCAGAACCTCGAGTGGAATGTGCAATACATATACTAGGAGGTGAAAGATCTGGAGCAGGACGCAAAAGATCAGTAGTTGAACATGTGCTTTTGTTTGCATCAGATGTTGAATTGCCACTTCCATTTGATCTATGAAATGCCTACACAAATAAAGAAAGAAATTTGATATAAGAAAGGCAATAGCTACATTTCATTCTATCGATAAGCCTATCTTAATTTCATTTACGAACCATTTACGAACGTATATAACTTATTTAAGAAAGTCTTCCTAAGAAAACATTCTACGTATTTAGGAACCATTTAGGAACATATATAACGTATTTAGGAAAGTCTTCTTAAATGAACAAAAAACAGAAAAAGTATAATGTAGAGAGGAATTATGAAAGTACTATATTATCTGTTGATTTACATGCGTAAATGAAGCATCCGAACATGTGCTGTTGTTTGGCTACACAAAGAAAGAAAGAAAGAAAGAAAGAAAGAAAGAAAGAAAGAGACATATGATGAAAAATGATAATTTCTTGGAAATGAAACATATATAGGAACCATTTAGGAACATATATAACGTATTTAGGAAAGTATTCTTAAATGAACAAGAAACAGAAAAAGTATAATGCAGAGACGAATTATAAAATTACTATATTACCTGTTGATTTCCATGCGTAAATGAAGCACTGACATGAGAATAATCATTTACAGTTCGGGACGCGTTTGTCTGTTGGGTGTTCTAATGAGGAAGAATGTTGCATATGTCAGTCACTTGAAGAAGAAAACAAAAGAAAACCTGAGATTAAAAGTGTTGTAACTGAACTATAAATTATGAAGCGAATATTTATAACGAAGCTAATAACTAATGTACAAATCCTTTTTTACTAACCGTTACACATACAAAGGAATCAGTTCAGGATTTCCTTTTATGTTGTTGATGAAACTTCTCAGTTGGCAGTCGGTTTTAAAAAACACAGGAGGAGATTTCTCTACCATAAACCTCATCTTCAATGGGAGTCCATAACTAAATGTAGCATTCCTAATTGAGCAGTCAATCTCAAAGTCTTCAACAACCATCTCAAACAAATCATTGTAATTGAGATTTTCATCAAACTCAAACATTGTTCATCCTCGTTTTGTATCCAATACAAAATCCCACTAAAGATTTTCGTTTGTTCTCCACTTTCCACAGACACAATAAATCTTAACCATATTTCACAAGCACAATAAATCACCTTCCTTAGCGTATCAACAATTAATTCCACACCTGAACTCCATCAAAACACAAAGTACACTGAAACTTTCAGTCTCTACAAAGCAATGAGACAAACAAAGCATTCTTCCTAAGGAACAAACATATCATCTTCCACAAACAGATATGATTGTGTGTCTATCAAAGGGTTTAGGAAGACATTCCTAAATGATTGTGACGTTAGCCTATCAACAATGAATTCCCACTCTGAACTCCATCAAATAAAAAAGCACATTGAATCTGTTTCAGATTCAACTTTGAGAACAAATCAAATTCCCAAATAGTAAGGAACAATACTAGCTCATTTCACTAACTTAATAACCTAAGCTAAATTTGATCTGATACAACTTAGCTAAATTTGATCTGATACAACTTAGCTACCCTGTAAACTCAAAGTTTTCGCAAGAACATTTGATTTGTTCATAAAATGAGCTAGTATTGTTCCTTATATCAATACTATTCAATTCCGGCAATACATTCCAATTCGATTTCGCAGAAGCATTATACAAAAGAAACTGAGAATCGAAACCATAAAATCGAAATCGAGAATCGAAGCCATAAAATCGAAACCGAGAAAGACAAAATAGTCAAAAAGGAACCTGCGATATTGAGGCGTGACGACGGCTGGGGATTCCGGCAACACAATTTTCGTCGATAACCTGATCGATCGCCGGCGATGAAATCGTCGGTGATGATTAATGAATTTCTGGAAATTGGCTCAGAGCGATATCTCAAATACTATGGGAAAAGTTGTCTTTTGCCTCTTTAATGAATGCTAAAAATGGGGTTTTTTTATTAGGGTGCTAGTTTGGTCAGAAAGTTTTCAAAAAGTGCAATTTTGATCAATTTCTCTAATAAAAATTTGTTTAAGAATTTATTTTTATCATTTTATTTATATTTCATATTTATTAATTTTAAAATTAATATTTACATTTACCGAAGGAAAACGGTAGGAAATTATTCCATAGGAAATCGGTCGAAAAATATCCCGTAGGAAAACAGTAGGAAAATATCCCGTAGGAAATCGGTAGGAAATTTCCAACCGATTTCCGACGGATACTCATTTCAGACGACTTTAAACCGACGACAAAAATCGGTAGGAAATCGGTCGGGAATAGCTGTTTCCTACGGATTTCCTACCGATTTGTCTGTAGGTTTCAGACTGTTTTCTTATAGTGTTAGCTGACCTGAAGTTTGGTAAAAGATATTTCCATTGTTATTGATCGATAAGAAAACAATAAATAAGCACACAGAGGAACCGTCAAATTCCTACTTTGTGTTTTATCTCTAACGAAAACTGAATTTGCAGGCAGAATTGGAATAGACGCATGGTTTATGGCAAGATCTTAACATTTGAGTTACCCTTATCGTTGCTGATTTTTGGAGAATTCTCTGTGTCAACATATAATGCTTCTCCATGACAAAGCTTGTAAAAAGAAATGGTATTCACTAGAAACAAATCTGAGCGTTGGCTAAAATTTAACGTTAGTTTCTCTTTTTTATAGAGCTTTGTAAAGGGGTTATAAACATATTTATAAAGTTTTATAAGTTTTTTTGTTTGTAACATATGATTGATTACTGATATAAAGAGTTTACAACGTCGTCATGCAAACCATTAGTAATAACATGAGGAACATAAGAGTGAAATTAAAAATCTCTATCAAAAGGAATTGAATGTTTTGCCAGAATATCAACAGGCTTGTTAAGATCTTTTTTGACCCAAAGGAATCGTGTATCTTCAAATCTACTTTGCAAATGCTCACTTCTCTTATCCAATTATAAATTACCATGATAGAGAATAACAACATCCAAATTACCTCATCTTTTTGTTTGGCACGAGGTGCTTTGTTTGCTGTTTTTTTTCCAAAGTTGCAAGAGAAATGAACTCGAGTACTTATATGTGTTTATGAATCCGAAACGTCAAATCTTTATTTATAAGACCTTATACATTTTTGTAAAGACATTATTGTTACTGTTTTTACAAAACCTTATAATGAATTTTTAAAAAATTGGTCACATAACTAATGAATTTTTGGTGAAATTCCCACTCATACATCTTATTAAATCTTTATAAAACCGTTTAAATCCGTGAAAAACCATATAAATACATATAAATCATATGGATTTTTGGTGAAACTCCCACATGACATTTTGGTAAATCTTTATAAAACCATATAAATCATTTTAAAACTATATAAAACCATATAAACATATGGATTTTTGGTGAAACTCCATTAACAGTGTGGCAACTCGCAATGAGATAAGGCCATGAAGAAAGGCAAGGATGTCAGATTCATGGAATCTCAACCAAGAAGATCTTAAAATGGAGTTGCATGCTAGAAAACCGCTAGAAACTATTCAAAAGACCACATTAGCTGAGAAACAAAGAGAAGGGGCATTGAAAAACGATTTAGCCATCATGTGGGTTCTTGTTGCAGAGAATAGAGATGAGTGAACTCGATTACTCATGTGTTTTATAGATCGGAAACGTCAAAATTTTATTTATAAGATCTTATACATTTTTGTAAAGACATTATTGTTAATGGTTTCTACAAATCTTTATAATGGAATTTTTAATTTGGTCACACAGCTGATGGATTTTTGGCGAAATTCCAACTCATGCATCTTATTAAATCTTTATAAAACCATTTAAATATTTTTAAAATTATATAAAACCATATAAATACATATAAACCATATGGATTTTTGGTGAAACTCCCACTTGACATTTTTGTTAATCTTTATAAAACCATATAAATCATTTTAAAACTATATAAATTGCATAGATTTTTGGTGAAACTCTTACTTTACATTTTTGTTAAATCCTTATAAAACCATTTAAATCCTTTTAAACACGACTAGAAAAAGGAAATAGACTGATATTTTCTTTGTGAATTCATTTAGGAAGGGTTGATAAATATTTATAAAATATATAAATCCATTTAAAAC
>PKML01044079.1:104387-118374 GCA_002933935.1 Eutrema yunnanense | reverse complement strand
CTCCATCCAAAGGACGGGGAGTACGACTTAATAGGGTCTAAAGGGTCTGTGTTCCGATAGTACCGCCCCTTAAAGACCCGAGCGAAAAGCGATTCTGGTTGTTCCATTAACCGCCATAGCTGTTTTGCTAGTAATGCTGTGTTGAATTCCTCTATTGATCGAAACCCGATTCCGCCGTCTACCTTATTCCGGCACATCTTCTTCCATGTCATCCAGTGCATTCCTTTCTGTTGACCGTCTGAGCTCCACCAAAAACGCGCTGCCGCACTGGTTAATTTTGCGGTAATAGACTTCGGTAACCGAAAACAAGACATAACGAAAGTCGGCATTGCCATGGCTACCGATTTAATTAGTACATCTTTCCCTCCTTTAGTCAGGAGTATGGATGTCCATCCGTTGACTCTATCATTGTGTCTTTCGACAACAAAGGTGAAAATCTTACTCTTTGCCCCTCCGAGACTTTCCGGCAGACCCAGATAAGTGCCCATACCTCCCATATTTTGGATTCCTAGCAATTGTTTTACCTCATCCTGTACTGCTTCTGGGACCGTAAATCCGAAATTTAAAGAAGATTTTGAAAAATTAATTTGTTGCCCCGAGACCAACTCGTATTGCTTAAGTATATGCAATATAGTGTGACACTCTTGTACCGTAGCCTTGCAGAAGAAAATACTATCGTCCGCAAAGAGTAAGTGTGAAATCGCTGGACCTGCCCTCGCTACCTTTAGCCCCGTAAGCGATTTCTCCCTTTCTGCTTTCCGTATGTTGGCTATCAAAACCTCTGTGCAGAGAATAAACAAGTACGGAGATAATGGGTCGCCTTGCCGCAATCCTCTGAATGGCGTTTTTTGTCCTTTGGGATTACCGTTAATGAGTACCTTATATTGTACTGATTGTATGCACCACATCATCCATGCAATCCATTTTTCCGCAAAACCAAATTTCCTCAATAGGTGTTCAATGAAAGTCCATTCCACTCGATCATATGCTTTACTCATATCCGTCTTGATTGCCATGAACTTACTCTTGCAGGATTTATTGGTTCGTAGTCCGTGAAACATCTCCTGGGCAATCAAAATATTATCCGATATTAGTCGCCCTGATACAAAGGCTGATTGAGTCTCTGAAATCAGATCCGGTAGCAAAATCTTTAACCTCTGACATAACACTTTCGAGATGATCTTATACCCCTCATTACACAAACTTATAGGTCTTAATTCCGTCATACGAGTTGGTCTTCCCATCTTTGGTATTAAGCAAATGTTAGTCATATTCAGTCTTTGATCAAAGGAACCCGTTTCCAGAAAATCGTTAACCAGTTTTACTACATCTGCCTTTATTATATGCCATGATCTTGGAAAGAATAAAGCCGTCATTCCGTCCGGGCCCGGAGCCTTCTCTGGATTCATCATGAAAAGTGCTCTCCGAACTTCTTCTTCCGTAGCCATTGCCGTGAGCATATCATTATTTTGTTCCGAGACTAATGCTGGAATCTCTCTGAGGGCCTCCTCAAAATCCGTCGGTAAAGTGGATGTGAATAATTCCTCGAAATAGTTTACCGCTACTTGTTCTACATCTTTGTCCGAGGTAACCCAAGCCCCTGATGCATCATGTAGTCCCGTAATTCTATTTCTCGCCCTGCGTTGCTTAACTTGCGCGTGGTAAAACTTTGTATTTCTGTCCCCCACCGTTGCCCATAAGGTTCGACTCTTCTGTTGCCAGAATAATTCCTCATCCAGATAAGCCTCTTTCAGTTTTCTCGTGATCTCCAAAAGTTCCTCGTTTGTACTATTATCATCATTTTGGATCTCCTCTAATGCTTGTTGTAAATCCCTAATTTTCTCTTTGCCATACGGCAGGTTGTTTTTCCGCCATTTTGAAATTTCTCTCCGGCAATTTTTTATTTTCTCTATAAAGAGGGTCCCGCTTTCCGCTGTGCTAATTTCCCAGCCCTTTGCTATTGTTTCCATAAGACCATCCCGCCCAATCCACCGTTTATCGAACCGAAACTGACCCCGTTTCCGTGGTATTTTGTCCTCTATAGTGGCGACAATCGGCCTATGATCCGACCCAATCATTGCTAAATATTCTACGAATGAATGGGAGAATATCTCATGCCAGTCCTCATTTGCTAATGCTCTATCAAGTCGACACCGGACCATTTTCGAGTTTCGTCTTCCTCGCCAAGACATTGTGTTGCCCAAACATTGAAATTCCAGGAAACCACAGTGTTGTATCATCAGATTAAATGACATAAAGGAGGAAGCGGGTCTTAAATTACCTCCTTGTTTCTCGTTATTCCCCGTTATTTCATTTAGATCACCTATTATAAACCAAGGATCCGCTCTTGTTAGACTTGTCTGTGTTAACCGTTCCCAAACTTGGTCTCTCTTTGTTGGTATCGGATCACCATATATAAATGATAAGAATACTTTTTTTCCTTGTATTGTTGCCTCGATATCAATTATTCGATTACTTGAGTATAAAACCGTAACATTAAAAGAATCATCATAATATAAAGCTAGTCCACCGCTTGCACCACGCGGCTCAACTGTGAACATTTTATTATAACCGAAATGAAACTGAAATTTTTTGCATAAAAGAAAAATCTTGTTTGGTTTCTGAAAGAAACAAAAACTCGGGTTTATGTTTTTTCCACACCTCCCTAAGATAACCTATTGTATACTTATTTCCAAATCCCTGACAATTCCAACTAAAGATTCTCATAAATTAAACAAGGGTTAATGTTTTTTGCTCCACCTTTAGGATTGAAAATCCATTCAGGGCCTCTTGACCTGATCCATCCTCTAGACTACCCGAAGTATTTCCGCTATCCTTCCAATGTAATTCCGCTCTCATAACGCGAGAGAGCTTCTTTTGTAGTAAGAGATAGATCTCTAAAATGTCATTATAAGTTAAAGAGAAACCACCATGTTTAGAGACCCCGATCCATACAGTGATATCGAGCGACATACGAATCCATATCTCTTCCTCTGAGATCCTTGTGCCGCAAACAACCTCTGAATTCCGTCTCCATTTCTTCCGAAATTCATGTAATTCATCAAAAATTAACCTTTGAAATTCAAGAAACACCAACGACCCATTTTTAAAAGTGAAAAACGAAACTTCCTCATCCACTCCATTGACAACCTGTCTATTATCCCATGAACACCTTACGAAACAGAAATGATTAAGGGTAGGGGATGATGATTTCCCCTTTGTGTCGACTATCAAGCCAATTACATGACTAATTGCCACGAAGAAACAAAAACTGAAATTATTATTATGAAAAAGGCCTACACCGCTATTCAAAGAACGCGGTATAACCAACCTGAAAGTATTAACTCCATCAAGACCTGATGAGAGATTACATAAACGAAGCAAAGAGATTTTAAACCAAAAATAAAAACATGGCCACATCATTATCCAGAGAAACCGAAAGTAAAGAAGTGACCCCTTATTCCTTGACACAGACAAGCTCCAAAATTCAGCCCTCATTCCAGTAACTCGTCGATTAAGTCCTCTGTCCCTGGTTTTGCTGCCGGCATTCCAGCTGCCTGGTGAGCTTCGCCTGGGCGTCCCGATTGCCTTGATGTTCCCTTCTTCCGTGATGAAATAATCCCCTGCACTAGCCTCTTTTTAGACCCTGCAGAAATCAGCTTGCTCTTCAATTTGAGGGCCTGATTTCTCTTAGCATTGTTGACCTTATTCCCCTCTCTTAACTTTTCATCCATTACCTTCCTTGAATCCCCATCATTAACCGTACTATCCTCCTTTCCTAACACAGAAACGGCGTCTGCTTCCTTTGCCATCTGCAGCTCAGCCCTTGCAAAATTGCCTTCCTCTAGTTCCATTTTATCATTAGGATCCTCTAAAATTCAACCAGAAATCTCATGTTCCACAATATCCTCTATTTCAACCGACGGATCCGTAGTCACTTCCTCTATCATCTCTAAGACATTAGGTAATGATTCCAATGAGAATAAGTTTTCAGAAGTCTGACCTTGAGTACCCTCTACCGTAGTTAAATCCGTTACGTCCTCCTCAAAAAGAAGGCCTCTGCGAACAGCCTTTCCTGTTGCTGGTGCAGCCTCTTTGCTAAGCTCAAGACCCACGCCTTCACTTTGGCCCTGTTTTTCCCTTCTTTGTTGCCATGGAATGCTTCCAGCATCTTCTTTTCGTGATCTGTCAGACCATTCCCCACGCTTGAGACTCTCAGCTCATTTAGCCCCAGAGTCGACATTACGTACCTTTTATTCAGCTCCGCAGGTGGGAAGTAACTCGATGAAGAGCCTGATTTTGGAGCTCTGTCCTTGTACCGTCTGTCCCCTTTCCAAGACCCATGCCGTGCCTCTTTGCCGGCATAATTATTTCCGCCAGCATCTCTGGAATCCTGCACCTTTTCCTTCCCCTTATCCTGCCCGAGATGAGTCTTGCTGGACAGACCATCTTGTTTTTTAACCTGACTTTCATGCACCGCGTGACTTGCCGCAGCTTTGTAGCTGATCACATTTTACCCCTGTTTTAGGTCCTTTGAAGTGTAATCATTGTCCTCTACTCTTCCTTCCCGTCGAAGACACAATGATTGGTCGTGACATAAGCTGAAACAGCTCCTACAATATCCGAACAGCCTCTCATACCTTAAAGTGATAATTGTCTCTTCACCGCCATGAAATTCAACCGATGTCTCGAAGCATAGTGGTTTAAACCCGTCCAAGATCACCTGCATTCTTCCATTATCGATGTCCACCTCTTTCACCACACCCAAAGCTTCGCCGATGCTGCGAAATGTCTGATCAGCCCAGTAATGGAGAGGTACTCCCATGACCCGAATCCAGAACGTAATTGCTGAGGGGTACCGGCTGTCCACAATAGGTTCCCAACGGACTAGTGAGACCATCCAGTAATCGAAGTGGAACGGTTCCATCCCGCGATGTCTTCCTCTCTGTCAAAATCAAATTGGAACCGACCCATCCCAAGATCCGCCGCAGCTACTCGCTCCTCCACGTTCAGGATTCGGGGAAGCATGTGGAGTAGTACCTTCATATCCTGCTTCTTGGGATTCATGCACCTCCCAATCAGCGTTTTGGAGTAACCCGCTATAAGCGCTGTGTTGTCGAATTGAGGCACCCGAATCTTTAGCCTTTTCAAACTCGTCTCCATCTTCATCTCGGACCCGTCTCTTTTGACCAGGTGACTCTGAGACATACTGAAGAAAATTGTGGATAGAGGAAGCTCTGTGAATAAGTATAAATGGGAGGATGTTATGTTGAACCCGTAATTCTGAAGCTCCCTCTTATACCAGTTTACTCTAATGCTTCTTTGAGAGATTTCCGCAATCCCTAACCGATACTCTCCGTAATACCATATCCGCAGGATCGTCCCCATGATCTGTGGTTTAGTTCTTGAATCTTCCCTGAGGCATATTGCCCTGGATTCCGTAATATGATTCCTGGATTCCCGTGATACTGATTCCAAATACCACTGCTCGGAATCTAAAATTAGAATCTCATCCCTCCCGTTTGGCCTCAATCTCCATGTGGAAGCCGCATTTTCGAGTAACCAAGGCAATAAATCCCGATTTCCCGTGTGATTCTGCTTGATTGCAAGCTTCTACTATACCTTGAGCAAGTGTGTCGAGAATATCCTCGATATCCCGAGCTGCCCACACTGATTTTGGGATGAGATTCTGATTCACCAGATCTCCCGTCGCATCCCACCAGATTCGCAAAACCGCCCAACCGAGCCTTATCATTAGTCCCCACACCGATCTGAGGATCTGAAGTGTCCCGAAAGGGGAGAAGAACAGTTGCAGATCTCCCAAAGATATGACCTTCCGAGAACGACCGAAATTAAATCCAAAACCGAGAATAAGATTTGTCTTCGCTGAACCGAATCGGATCTGGATCTCGTCGATCCCACCATGTTCGTCCCTTCCTTGATCCGCGACTGGTAGAGAAAAGACTCCTCTCCGCGGCCAATCGAAGCTCATCCTCATTGATCTTGTGTCGTCGCCGCCATCGCAAGAGCGAGAGAAATTTTTGTAATTATAAATAAAACCATTTAAATGTAAATTTTTATAAATAAGTCAAAATAGGTTTTTATCATTTAGCATTTCACATTCTCAAGCACAGTCCAAAGGAAAAAAAAATTGTTTATTTTCACAAAGTTAAAAAAAGTTGTTTATTTTCAAGTTGTTTAATTTCACAAAGTAGTATTTTGAGATTTTCAAGTTGTTTATTTTTGAGATTTAATAAGATGTTTATTTTCACAAAGTTAAAAAATGTTGTTTATTTGAAAAGTGGTGTCAAAAGTAGTATTTTGAGATTTTTCCAGTTTTTATGTAATTACTTAATTTAAACAATGATATTTTTGTCATTTTAATTTTTTTGCTGAACCTGATCCATCTAGATGCAAACTCAGCCAGATTTTTTCAATTTTATCGGATGAGTATTCAAAAGTCATCTAGATGATGAGTTGTTTAATGCAGATAAACCAACATCATTTTACAGTTCCATTTGGATGAAGCATCTGGATGAGCAAACGAACAGTTTCTTCATCCAAAAAATCTCAAAATAAGTGGCTGAGTTTGAAATGAGCATTCATATGCATCAGGTGCAGCCAAAAATTTAGAATAAATAAAAGTAGATTATATCCCGCGCGGGATAAAAAAATTTGTAGACTAAAATTTATAATATATAAAAGATGAAATGAGAAATAAAATATAATTTAAGTATTAAGTTACATGGGATTCCAACTCAAAACCAATTGGCAATGAGTGGATTGGCCCATGTCCCTTATAACTTCCGATGTGGGATAATATTCCCTAATATAGCCCCTCGAGATGATGGCTCTTTGCCTATCAATCTCGGTATGTTCGGGCATGGATCGATGGACCAACTTTGGATCAGGTCGATAATAGATCGGGTTGGACAGTATGGATCGGGCTCTGATACTATATTAAGTTACATGAGATTTCAACTCAAAACCAATTGGCAATGAGTGGATTGGCCCATGTCCCTTATATATTACTTAGGATCCCTTACAACTTCCGATGTGGGATAATATTCCCTAATATTAAGTATTATTGATTCAAATATATTGAATTTGTAATTCTTAAATTTTAGTGAGAGGATAATATTTTGTTGATTTGTTATGCAATATGTGTTTTGATGTTTATACCATATTTCTAAACATAAATTTTTAAATTTGGACGTCTCTTAAACTTTCGAATTCGGATAAAAATTCTTTCTCTTAGGTACGAAGACAACCACATACAAACATAAAATATACATTTAATCTCTGCAATCATGTGTTAATGTTATTATATTTTAAATAATCTAATCAATTAAATAGTGATTAAATTAAATGTTATTTATAAATATTATAATTAATTAGAATATTCATATTTAACAATAAAGAATATCCACATAAATTATAATCTTATATGTATTTATTTTTGTTTGGACAAAAAAGTGTCTCTATTTTAATAGTATAGATGTCCCTATCTAAATAATTACATCAAAATACAATAAAAAAAAATTCTAGATCTTGTAATTTTTTTTATTAAATCAATAAACTCTCATAATCATTTTATAAAGAAATATTGATCAAAATTTGTTTTTAAAATATCATCAAAGTAACTTTTTAATTTCTTTAAAAACGTAAAACTTCGTTTTCCCGCAAAAACGTAAAATTTTTGTTTTCCCGCCGAAATACTAAAAATCCGTTTTTCTGACAAAAAACGTAATATTTTATTTTCCACCAAAACGTGATTTCGTATTTTTCCGTCAAAAATGTGGTTCTATGATTTCCGCCAAATACGTAAAATCTTGTTTTCACGCCAAAAAATTAAAATATTGTTCTTGCCAAAAAACGTAAGATCATGTTTTCTCACCAAAAACATAAAATCATGTTTTCCGGCAAAAACGTAAAATCATGTTTTTCTGTCAAAAACGCAAAATTGTATTTTTTTCTCGTTTTCCCGTTAAAAATGTGTTTTCACCGCCAAAATTGTAAAATCCCGTTTTTTACTAGTGTATTTTTGAAATTTTATAAAAAAAATGATTAAGATTAAAGGCATCCAAATGCAGATGCAAATTCACCAAAAAAAACCCAAAAAAAAGAAAGCTACATCTAAACGCATCATCAGATGCACAACCGAAAACAGAAACGAACAACATCCGAATGCATCATTCAGATATAACATTTGGATATACCATCTGGATGCATCTTCCGAATGCACAAATGAACATGCCCTAACAAGCTCAATCTGAATCAAATATCTTAAGAACCATACTTACGTCTTCCTAATGTCTTCCAAGCCAAAAAGAAAAGAACATAAAACCATAAGATTTTAAGAGGTACCAAATTATGTCCAATAATTGTTGCAGAGCCTCTTATTCGTCATCCCAAGATTTAAAAACAAAAGGAATATTTAGTTTACTTCCCATAGAGGTACATAATCAATTACAACACGAGGAATGTGTTGGACTTTGTAGTAATCTTCTCCTCCCGTGGACATTTTGTCCTTCAATTCCCATTTACAAGCGGTGATATTCAGTTCTTTCAAGGAAGTGATAGATCTCAGCCCATCAGGGAGCGTCTTTAACTTTTCACATCGATGAATCTCTATAGTATGAAGAAGCGGCATTGACCCTTCTTCTACTATCCATTCTTCCCACTCAACTAATCCACATAACTTTAGCATTTTTAATTTAGGAAATCCACCGCGCGAGCATACCATTCTCTTGCCACATAAAGATCTTTCCCCATGACGAAGCTCAAACAAGTGAAGCATTTTCTGACCGTCTATAGCAAGATCTTCCAGGTGTCTCAGTTCATCTAGAGATGAAGACAAAGTTTCCAGGGTACACCCACCATTTAATGAGATAGAGAGAGTCACAAGCCTTTGCATACGCTGAAGATCCGTCACACTGCTATGCTTTGTTGAGAAATTCTCTAACTTCTCCAAGTTGATTAGATTACCTAATTCCAACTTTGTGTTATCTTGTATTTTCATCGGCAAACAGAGGTACCTCAATTCTCGCATCTCTTTCAAGAAATTGGACATGTAGATTGGATCAAATGCCATTACATCAAGATTCAAATGAAGAAGCAACTTCAAATTCCGCATTGAAGATGGTAGATGAGATACCTCCACGTGGCGTAAACTCAAGTATTTCAAGTGGATGAGCTTTCCTATGCTAGTGGGTAACTTCCCTTCTTCAAACTTGGTTCCAGAGAGATCTAACAACCTTATCAATTGTAGCCTTGTAAAACAAGATGCCATCCTATTTAACAGCGGGCGCATCTTGATAAACCTCAGAGATCGCAGTTTTGGATTCGTTACATTAACTTCCATGTTAAATGTATGCCCATGCGAATCCACGACGAGTCTGCGAGATTTACACGGAGATGGAGAGTTTGCAGTTGAGGTAACGTTACTTGCATCAAAATTTTGTACGAAATTCTCTTCTTCAGCTTTACGCATACAAGCTTCTCTCATCATGTCATGCAAGTGGCATGTTTCAAATCTTGAAGTTTTAACGTCTCTTTCAGAAATAACCATGTTTCTCTTCACCAATTCATCTATGTATCCTTCTGCGACCTCTCGAATGGTTGCCCCATCATAATACCTCGGCCTTGGTATACCTTCTGCGGCCCAATAATAAGACAACTTTTCCACGGCTATTGGATAACCTTCTGGAAAATGGGCAAGATAGAGGAAACATTGTTTCAAATAAATAGGCAGCTCTTCAAAGCTCAGGTTCAAAACATGGATCCCTCCGACGATGTGAGATCCAATATTCTCATATATCCTTTGCCACTCCAACAATGTGTGTTGGGCAGCTAACAACCCTCCTAACACTTTGACGGCCAATGGTAGTCCTCCACAATGTTTGATCATTTTCTTACCCAACCCTTCCATTTCATCAACCTTAAGTTCTGCACAACATTATCAAGTATATAATCATTTTATCAATATATGGTCCAATTACAAGAATGTTCGAAAAGATCATATGTTTTAGTCAATTTAGTTAGGGCTAAGAACATCACTGTTTAAGATTCACTTGAAAATAATCAACATAGCTTGTCCTTGAAAACTCACCGATTGTATCGTTCCTAGGAAATGCTATCCTCCGAAAAAGTGTCCAACTTTCTTCATGGGTTAGATATTTTGATCTGAAGGTGATACATGTTGGATCTACATGTAATGCCACTCCCTCATTGCGAGAAGTAAGTAACATCTTCCATCCTACAATATATTATAAACAAAAGGAAATAATACATCACACGTGTATGTATTGCCATGCTCTATATCTATCTTAATCTAGTAGACTCAAAGTTCTTAATCAGTAGAAGCCTTATATGTATGTAGCATAAGATGTCACCTTTTGTTGGTGGAAACACTTGCTTTATCCTGTCCCAGTCTTCTTCTTTCCAAATATCATCCAAGACAATCAAAGACTTGCTGGTTTCCAACAGTCGAAAGAGTTTGTCCTGAAGCTCGTCTTCAGTCATATTTGACTCTCTATGCTCATCATTCTCTGAACTAAGCCTCTGCAAGATCGTCTGCCAGATATACTTTCGAGTAAATTGTTGTGAAACACACACCCACGCAACTCCATCAAAATGATTTTTCACCATCTCATGATTAAACACTTGTCGAGCCAAGGTAGTTTTACCAATACCGCCCATCCCGGTTATAGAAACCACTTGAGTGCTCTCTTCCTCTACCAAATAGCCAACCAACTTCTTCACGTTTTCCTCCAAACCCACAAATTCGCTTTCGTTGTCCCTTGAAAACGTTTTTTGCATCTCCCTTTGTCTTTCTTGTAGAGGATGTGAATACTCGCCGCCTTCGACGATCAACTGTTGAACACCAAAACTCTGCATATCGCGGATCACCTTGGAGATCCTCTTACTTATACCTTCCATGTCGGACACAAGTTCCCTGCGATCCACTATAGTGAAAGCAAGTCTTTTCATGCGCTTCCTGATCGCACTTGTTTGTCCAAGTTCTTCCTTTAGAAGAAAAGTTTCGATAACATCCTCCGCATCAAAAACAATTTCTTTGATCTCTTCGACACAATTCTTCACCAACGCACTTGCATGTTTCTTAGCATCTGCATCTTTCAGGAAGGACCTAAGCAAGTTTAGATCACTTTTGAGTTCACTTAGTTGATCATCCACTCCCTTAAATCGATCAGATTCTCGGACAAGGAGGCTCCAAAGCTTCTCGACTCCAAACGACAAAAGTGTCTCAGCCATAAGTCTTCTCCTAAACCAAGAAATGAAAGCAGTAATCAACAATCACTAGAGAACAAGGGTCCATGGATTCATAAAATCAGATAATATTATGCACAATTTTGCAGAATTTTAAATATACTATATATATTCAACGAGATCATTCTACGGAAATATGAATGATATAGAAGAAAAAAGGAAGCACAAAAACAAAAGATCGAAGATAACTAAAAAAGAAAAGGAACAAGATTAACAAAAATCACCTCTCTGGAAAATCGCTTTTCGTCCAACCGATACATTACAAGAAAGATTCGATGAGTTTTTTCGTGTTTAGCTAAAATTACAAGAGTTGACTCCATACGACGACCAGCTGTAGCAAAAATGAGGTGTAGCCACTTGCTACTTACCACGTGTCATTTTACATTAAAGGGAAAAAAAACAGAAAAAACCAAACCTGAAAAGCCGAAGAGTCACTAATGGCGGCTGGAGCTCCATCACCATCAATCTACCATCTGCAGCAAGTGGCTCTGGTCTGGATCAGCTCTTATGGGGATCGACCAAAAATCAGCACATTAACCCGAACATTTCAGGTCTAAGGCCAAAGAAAGAAGAAGCAGCGGCCGAGACTAATGACACTGGTTCCAGTACTCCAATCGTACCGGTATGAATCAACAATTGTACAAATACCAAATATGACAATTTTTTTTCAAATCGCTCGGATAACACATCAGCTATGTTTTTTTTTGTTTGTGAAATGTTTTAGGTTTATATGTCTAAGTAAATAATATATAATATAAGGGATGTGTAACTCTATGAATTAGATAGAGAAATTGATCAAAATATCATTTTTTGAAAACTTTGTCACCAAACTAGCACCCTAATAAAAAAGCTCAATTTTTAGCATTCATTAGTCCACCATCATCAATACGGTAAAATCTCTTGAAACCATCGATTTTTATGAAATTTTGGAGCTTTCTTTATTTTTAGAAATCGTGAACTAGGTCTCGAAATTGATGATGGATGCTTGGGTTTACTTGATTGTTGATTGGGTTATTGATTTCTTCGCAATTTCGATCTCTTTCCCTCGTGTGCATCTGCTTCTTTACTTCCTCCCGAAAAACCCTAGCTGAGCTCCGAGATCTCTTTGTCGCCATGGAAGACTCCAATGATCCTTTCATGCGTAACCAGAACGCCGCCGTTCAGGCGCGCACTAAGGCTCATAACAGAGCTAATGTTCTGCAGCTTAAACTGGTTAGTCTCTTCTCTCGGATTGGCTAATGAATCCTTCGATATCAATTTGCTTCGACTCGGAATTTAGTTCCTAATTGCCTTTATTATTGAGATTTCGATTCTAGGCCATATGATTGATTGTACTCTATTTTGATCTTGAGTTTTTTTTATTTGGAACTAGTCTGATTTGTTCAGAGAAGATTTCTTGTTGATTATGTATCTTTCTATTTTGCATATGGGTCAAAGCCACCCTATTGGCTTAACAAACAATCTCTTGAAGCTCTTTGAGCCACAGCCGCCATTGGAGTACAAACCACCACCGGAGAAGAGAAAGTGTCCACCTTATACAGGTCTGAAACTGGTATATTCGTATTTTGTTTTCAACTTTGCTATCACAAAGCTTTNTACGTTATATATGTTCCTAAATACCATTCATTTTCAAGAAATTATCATTTTTCATCATTTGTTCATTTCAGAGGACTTTCCGAAATACGTTATATATGTTCCTAAATACGTTTCATTTTCAAAAAGGATCAGTTTTCATCATTTGTTCATTTAGAAAGTCTTTCCGAAATATGTTATATATGTTCCTAAATACGATTCATTTTCAAGAAAGGATCAGTTTTCATCATTTGTTCATTTAGGAAGTCTTTCCGAAATATGTTATATATGTTCCTAAATACGTTTTATTTTCAAGAAATGATCAATTTTCATCATTTAGGAAAGCTTTCCTAAATACGTTATATATGTTCCTAAATACGTTTCATTTCCATAAATGACCAATGAAAAAGTCTTTCCGAAATACGTTATATATGTTAAAACCTGATGTAGTTATATATGTTCCTAAATGTGTTCATTTCAGAAGTCTCTCCGAAATACGTTATATATGTTCCTAAATACGATTCATTTTCAAGAAATGATCATTTTTCATCATTTGTTCATTTCAGAAATCTTTCCGAAATACGTTATATATGTTCCTAAATACGTTTCATTTTCAAGAAATGATCATTTTTCATCATTTGTTCATTTCGGAAGACTTTCCGAAATACGTTATATATGTTCCTAAATACGTTTCATTTTCAAGAAAGGATCAGTTTTCATCATTTGTTCATTTAGGAAGTCTTTCCGAAATATGTTATATATGTTCCTAAATACGTTTCATTTTCAAGAAAGGATCAGTTTTCATCATTTGAATCTTTCTTTATTTCTTTGTTTAGACAAAACAACAACACATTTGTTCTGATGCTTCATTTACGCATGAAAATCAACAGGAAATATCGTTTTCTGTTTTTGTTCATTTAGGAAAGCTTTCCTAAATACGTTATATATGTTCCTAAATACGTTTCATTTCCAGAAAGGATCATTTTTCATCATTTAGGAAGACTTTCTTAAATATGTTATACATGTTCCTAAATGGTTCCTAAATACGTTTCATTTCCAGAAAGGATCATTTTTCATCATTTAGGAAATCTTTCCTAAATACGTTATATATGTTCCTAAATACGTT
>PKML01044079.1:60524-95905 GCA_002933935.1 Eutrema yunnanense | reverse complement strand
ATTATAAATGTGTTAAGAAATTGATTTAAAACTCTTATACATTTCATTTGGAATTAATCCTTAATGATTGTTTGACGTCACAACATTTGTTTGATTTTATTTAGAAAAAATCTAATCCATAATTTATAAACACTAAATTCTATAGTTTTTCTAAACTATATAAATAAACTGATAAAAATAAATTATTAAATTGAAATTTTTTAGATTAATCCTATATAATCTATCTTTTATTAAGTAAATATCTTTTCAAATTCTAGGGAAAACAATTATATTAATGGATGGTAATTATTATGAGAATTGAACTATATTTACATCACATGATATATATTTTGCATTTACAAAACTTTTATTTTCTTCTCCTCTTATATTTTGCTTCATGAATTTAGTTACAGATTCACTTATTTATTTAATTGTTAGGACTTATTTGATATTTTAGTTTTTTTTAATAATATCTGCGATACAACTTAATCTAATTAATTATTTATAAAAGTTGAAATATATTAGGATAATCCAGTTTATTAAACATGTTATTATTTCAATGAACTATATTCATAAAAGTTTATAATTTTTTGGTTTAATTTAGAATATGAATAATGCCTTTTAAAATTCTTTTCATAATGTTAAAACCAAATTTATAATTAGTATGTGTATGAAATATTTATCCAAAAATTGTGTATTAAATTCGCAATTAAAAAAGTTTAAATAAAAAAATATGATGTGGTAATGATGTAGAAAAAAAAAACTAAATTTTATTTTTTTTTAATTTTGAGCAAGAGGCGTAGCTTGAAGGAATTTTTATTGTGTTCTTTATTTTTTTATTAGTTTTTTGATCATGCTAAATTGTGTGGTGACTGCTGAGATGGCAGATGATGTGTCTTCACCAAAAGAGAGAAAAGCTTTCTTTATATATATAGATGACACTTTTTATGTTTTTTGTTGATATTTGACCTTGTACTTGATAATCACCAAGTAGATATCTATCGCGACATCTCCGTTTATTGAGAAAAGTAGACAACCAGTAAAGTCGATACAGAGGAGAGGTTGATGACAATGTATATGATGTGATCAAAGTAAACGATGTATATCGTGAGGTTGTTTACCTACGCTCTGAAAATTAATATCAATTATATAATCTAATAAGAAGACGAAGACGAGCGTAAGAAAAACTGGAAGAATAAATTTTTTGAAAAGACGGGCAACACAAAATAGTGAAGAAGAATAAGGATATGAAGGTGAGGAAATTGGAGTTGAAGAAGAAAACCAGAAGAAAAATAAGAAAAAGAAACGGAAGATGAAGAAAACGAAGTAAAAGAAGAAAAAACTGAAAGATGAAGAAGACGAAGTAGAAGAAGGTGAAGATGAGAAAGAGACGAAGAAAAACCAGAAGAAGAAAAGTTTGGATAAGACAAAGAAGACCAAAGAGAAGTAAGAAGCAGAGGATGAAGAAGGCTGATAAAAACCGAAAAAGAAGTACTGGGAGAATATAAGATAATGAAGAAGAAGTCAAAGACGATGAAAAATAAGTAGAAAAATACGAGGAAGAGAAAAACCAAAAGATAAAGAAGAGAAAGAAAAAGAAGACACAACATAAGAGGAAGAAGAAGAAGAAGTCGAAGACGATAATGAAGATGAAAGAAATGAGTGAGGAATAAGAAAATTGGAAGATATATAAGAGGAAGGAGAAGAAGTAGAAATCAAAGACGATGAAGAAGAAGAAGAAAAATATGATGAAGAAAAAAATCCGAAAGATGAATAAGAGGAAGAAGAAAAATAAGAATTCGATGAAGAAGAGAAAGAAGCAAAAGACGAAGAAAAGAAAAATAAAAATCAGAAGAAGGATAAGAATAAGAATAAGAATGAGTAGGACAATAGGAAGACGTTGAAGGATAAGAAGGAGTAGAAGATAAAGAATTTGTTGAAGAAATAGAAGACAAATGCGTTAAAATGGGAGATTGAAGAAGAAGACGAATAAAACCAGAAAAAGAATAAGGAAAATCCGAAGTAGACAAAAACTGAAAGATAAAGAATATGAAGAAGAGTATAACAAAGCAGAAGAGGAAGAAGAAATAGAAGTCGAAGACGATGAAAAAGAGGAAAGAAAAGATGAGGAATAAGAAAATCGAAAGATTAATAAGAGGAAGAAGAAGACATAAGAAGCAGAAGCCGAAGACGATGAAAAAGAAGAAGGAAATGACGAGGAAGAAGAAAATTTGAAAGTTGAATTAGAGGGAGAAGAGGAGGAGGAAGTCGATGAAGAAGAAGGCGATGAAGAAGACCGAAGAAAAGAAAAATAATAATCAAAATAAGAAAAATTAGAACAAGACGAAGATGTCGAAGAATAAGAAGGGGAAGAGGATGATGAATTTAGAGAAGAAAAACCATATAAAATCTTTGAGAAAAGGTCAAGTGACAATCTTAGGGTGTCGGTCCCAACTCACAATTTAATTAGATATTATCTATGGAGACCTCATAAGATAATCAACTTGAAAGGGAGAAGAACATTAAAAAGCTTACATCATGAAGATAAATTACGAAAAAGTCTTTCTTTAGAATAAATAGTGACACTTAAGATCTGCAGAATACCAACATTGTTAGAGAGCTACGAGCGATAAGATACATATATATATATATATGCCACTCTTGTTGTTTTCTGCGTTGCTACTTCAACGGTTGTGGCATATACTTGCTACAAACAGTTGTAATGAAGAAATTTGTATCCTAAGATGATTGTGTATTGTGTTTTAATTAGACATTGTGACTTTACTTAAGCTTTCAAACTATATTTCCCCTTCGTTTCAAGAGGAGGGTTCATCTTAAAACGGTCGGATAATATGTGTCCACGTTATCTATGTGATTATACTTCGCAATATTCTTTGAAACTGATCGTTTGTGTAAAGATAGTCAAGCCCGTAAAAAATGTGAAAATATATGTCCGACAACTTCCAAAAAATAAATAAAAGAAGAAAAATACGAGGAAGAAGAAAAACCGAAAGACAAAGAAAAGGAAGAAGAAGTAGAAGATGTGGAAGAATAAGAAGCTAGAGAATACAAAGATGATAGAAGAAAACAAAGAAGATGAGGAAGAAGAAAAATCAAAAGAATAAAACGAAGAGAATCAGAAGAAAAACCGAATGAAAAAAAATTAAGAAGTCAAAGAAGACGAAGACGATAAAGAAGAAGAAGTAGGAGTTGAAAACGATGGAGGCTAAGAACGAAAAGACAAATAATATGAAAAACTAAAAGATAAAGAAGAGGGAGCAGAAAAAGAGAACGACAATGAAGAAAACGATGAAAAGAAAAATAGTTGGATAAGACAAAGACGGTGAACAAAGAAGAATGAAATGACGAATTTGGAGAAGAATAAAATAATCAGAAGAAGAAGTCGGAGAAGAAAACCAGTACATAGTAGACGAAGTGGAAAAAGGAAAATACGTGGAAGAAAAAAATGAATTAAAAAAACCAGAAGATGAAGAAGACAAAGTATAAGAAGGTGAAGATGATTAAAGAGATTAAGAAAAATAAGATGAATAAGAAGTCCGAGAAGATGAAGACGATAAAGAAGAACAAGTTGAAGACAAAGACGATGAAGAAGGACTCAAAAATACGAGGAAAAGACTAAGAAAGGGAAAATATAAATGAGAAGAGGAATAAGAAGACGGATAAGACAACGACATTTAAAATATGATGAAGAATTTGGAGAAAGGAAGAATAATCGGAAGAAGAGGAATAAGAAGTCGGAGAAGAAGGAGAAAAAAAAAACAGAAGATAGAAGACGGAGTGGGAGAAGGGAAAGATAGGGAAGAGAAAAAAATGGATGAAGACCTTAAAGGAGGAGAAATGGAAGAATTTGGAGAAGAAGGGGAATAAGACAAAGTAGAAGAATGTGAAGATGAGGAAAATGACGAAAAAAAAACAAGAAGAATAGGAAGTATGAGAGAACGAAGAAGACGAAGGCGATAAAGAAGGATAAAAATGAAGAAGAAGAAAGAGAATAATAAAACCCGAAAGAAGAAGAAGATGGAGAAGACGAAGATGGAGAAGACGAAGATGAGGATGGAAAAGAAGAAGAAAAAATCTAAAGAATAAAAAAACTGAAAGATAAAGAAGAAGAAAAAGAAGATGATGACACAACAAAAGAAGAACAAGAAGTAGAAGTCGAAGACGATGATGAAGATGAAAAAAAAAATGAGGACTAAAAAATCGAAAGATGTATAAGAGGAAAAAGAAGTAGAAGTCGAAGACGATGAGGAAGAAGAAGAAAAAGATGAGGAAGAAGAAAATACGAAAGATGAATAAAAGAAAAAAGAAAAAAAAGAATTCGATGAAGATGAGGAGGAAGCAAAAGACGAAGAAAAGAAAAATAAAAATCATTAGAAGGATAAGAATAACAAAAAGTATGACAATATGAAGACGTTGAAGGATAAGAAGGAGAAGAAGATAAAGAATTTGCTGAAGAAAAAGAAGACAAATGTGTTAAAATAGGAGAATGAAGAAGAAGACGAATAAAAACCGGAAAAAGAATAAGGAAAATACGAAGTATATAAAAAAACCAAAAGATAAAGAATAGGAAGAATAGTAGAATAAAGCAGAAGAGGATGACGAAATAGAAGTTGAAGATGATGTAGAAGAGGAAAGAAAAGATGAGGAATAAGAAAATCGAAAGACTAATAAGAGGAAGAAGAAGAAGAAGAAGCCGAAGACGGTGAAAAAGAAGAAGGAAAGGACGAGGAAGAAGAAAATCCAAAAGTTGAATAAGAGGGAGAAGAGGAGGACGAAGTCGATGAAGAAGAAGAAGAAGGAAGAAGACCGAAGAAAAGAAAAATAATAATCATATTAAGAAAAATTAGGACAAGACGAAGATGTCGAAGAATAAGAAGGGGAGGAGGATGATGAATTTGGAGAAGAAAAACCATATAGAATCTTTGAGAAGAAGTCAAGTGACAATCTTATGGTGTCGGTCCCAACTCACAATTTAATTAGATATTATCTATGGAGACCTCATAAGATAATCAACCTGAAAGTGAGAACAACATTAAAAATCTTACACCAGGAAGATTAATTACGAAAAGACTTCCTTTAAAACAAATAGTGACACTTAAGGTCTGCAGAATACCAACATTGTTAGAGAGTTGAGAGCGTTAAGATACCTATATATGCCGCTCTTGCTATTTCAACGGTTGTGGCATATACTTCCTACAAACAGTTGTAATAAAGAAATTTGTATCCTAAGATGATTGTGTATTGTGTTTCAATTAGACATTGTGATTTTACTGAAGCTTTCAAACTATATTTCCAATTCGTTTCAAGAGGAGGGTTCATGTTAAAACGGTCGGATAATATGTGTCCACGTTATCTATGTGCTTCTACTTCACAAGAAAAACCAGAAGAATAAAAAGTACGAGAAGAAATAGAGAATGAAGAAGGAGAATGAAGAAGAAAAACCATAATAAGACAAAAAAATACCGAAGAAGAAGACGAGAGAGAAGAAGGGGAGATAAAGGTGGAAGACGATGAAGAAGAATAAAGAAAATACGATAAAGAAGAAGAAAAAGAAGAAGACGAAGAACTCGCGTTTGTCTTAGTTCAGTTGGTTTCTGAGTTTCATACACTTATTTAATATTGTTTTTTGGGTGTTTAATTTTGGACGGTGTTAATTTTTTGGGTTAGCTTTATTTTGATCACATATGTCTCAAGTGGTTGTTCTAATTCTCTTTGGTTTATAACATAAAGTTTTGTTTTACGTTTTTGACCCTTCGGGCCGCGCAAGGCGCGGACTAAACACCACCTAGTTAGACTTTCAAAAAGTGTGTGTGAGTGTAATTTTCTCTTAAATCTATTTCATAAATATATACAAAATTTTTTGTATATACCATTATTAATTTTTATTTAAAAAAATATATGTATTTTACTCTGTTGATTTTCTTGCATATTAGTTTAGTTGCTCTTTATGTTCTTGGAAACCTTTGAGATATCTATTATTTTATCTTACTTTTGGTTTTTCTTAAGACTACATAATCATAATAATTTTTATAAACTGACATATGTCAGAAACTCAATTATAATATGAATATGGGTCACATTATTGTAAGACTACGTAATCATATACAAATTGTTCATTTTAATTTAAGAAAAAAGTATAAATAGATGTTATAAGCAGACTACTAAGTTGTAATCACATTGTTTTAAAAATCTCCATTTAAATTCCAAACATTTTAAGTTTTCAAAATATGGTTAGTTAATTTTTCTGGAAGCCCGTTAGAAAACAACTGTGAATATATAGTTTTACACATTGAGAAACCGGTATTGTTTATATAATGATTTCATTACAACTTTAATTTGATTTCATTTTTTGCAGCAAGAATATAAGTTCGCGTTTGCATTTACTGATGACAAAACCAAGATGAAAGCTTATGATTATATCAAAATATTCGAAGGTATATAAACACAATCTAATGGTTATGTTGAGCCCAAACAAACCATTTGTTATAGATATATATAAGCATTTCTAGTAGGCTTTAAATTTCTAAACAATGTATACTAATGATTTTTTTTTCTCTGTGTTAGGAGTTACCTTTGTATCAGAGTATACTAATGAATATCAAGTAACCATTTTTACTGTGAAGGGAGAAAGCATTGATGAGGCTAAAATGAAGATGGAGTTGGATGAGATTCTTTTAGGGAAAAAGAGGCGCATGTGGTGGTGTTTTTGTTCCGAATAATGATATGTTGTTTATTTATGCCTTCGTATTTGTAAAAGTATTTGGATTTTAGCTAATAATTTATGGTGCTTATTTATGTATTCATATTCCTAAATCTCTCTAAGTTGATTAGATTATCTAATTCCAACTTTGTCTCGTAATTGTATTTTCCTCGGTATCTCAATTCTCGCAACTCTTTTAAAAAATCAGACATGTAGATTGGAGATTTCATCATCACACTTGCATCTAAATTCAGATAAGAGCACCGACTTCAGATTCTTGATAGAATAAGGTAGATGAGTCACAAATCTTCACAGTTGTAAATTTAATAATTTTTGAATTTCAATTTTATATATATTAGAATATGTAATTTCTAATATAAATCAGATCAAAAAAACAAATTTAAGACAAAATAAGAAGTTTAGTTTTCAAGACAGATTAAAAACAGTGTATTTTCAAATTTAAAATCATAAATAGATTCGTTTCCCAATTATCCCTAAATACTAATATTGCTTTTTAATTGAATTATCTGTTGACAAAAAAATACTACTTATTACTTCTTAGAATTTATTTAAACACAATAAATCAGAGTTGGTATTACAAAAATAAAATAAAGGAAAACATTACTGTGACACTATTAAAAAGGTATAAAATACGTTATTTTATTATTTGATTCCATATATTTTTACTAAACTCCAATAAAATTATTTTATAGATTAGCTGCCAAAGGAAGTGTCGCCAATTCTATATTCTGTGGGCTAACTAAAAATATTTGTCAAAAAGAAAACAGTAAGAAATTTGGAGACAATTAAGACTTATTAAAAGAGAGAAGATTTTTTTGATATGCATTTTTTGATATGCATTTTTAAAATATGCGGTTTGTCTGATGATATGCATTTTTAAAATATGAACACACTATATATCTGTGTTGTATATACATACTCAAAATACAAATTATAACCTAAAACTATTTTTTTTTTAAACTACGAAAAAACTCGGGCGTAGCTCCGGGCAATCCCTAGTATACATATAAAAAAACACATGATTGTAAAAGACTTAGGGCCTGATTGGTAACAGTTGTAATTTTCGGTTTTATGCTGTGGTTTTTTGGCTGTAGGGTTTTTAGCTGTAGGATTTTGGCTGTGGCTTTTTAAAAAGTGAAAGAGAGAAAATATGGGCTGTGGAAATATAGCTCTCTACAGCCAAAAAAAGATACAAATGACTGTAGGTTTAAAAATCTATAAAAATCATGATTGGAAACAAAAATTAGTTGTAGAAGTAAATATGGCTGTGTGCAGCTTCTAAAGCTCCTTCCAATCAAGCCCTTAGTTTTTTTGTTGCAATAAAGTTTAACATTACAACAACAAAAATATACTTTCTCCACACAAAAAAATGAGCTGTGTAAAAATATAAGGTTTTGGCGGGAAAATTAAAAAAAAAAAAAAAAAAAAACTTAAGATGAGACCGTTGGGGAAGATAAAACATTTGTCTCTGTATATATTGCATCTAAACCCTATTTTTTAGATCCCATTACATTACTCTCTCTATATCTTTTCTTAATCGTGCGAAGATTTTTTTCTGTTCCTTGTGCAAAAGAGAAGCAAACATGGCTCCTCGACAGAAAAATTCCGTTGATGATGATTCGAGAAAGAGGAAGAAGGCTATCTTCAAAAGGATGTTTACAGGTTTTAAGAAGAAAGCGTCGGAGCTTTCCGTTCTCTGCGGAAATTCAGTGGGTTTCATCTGCTACGGTCCAGGTGGTGACGACGACGAGGATCTCTATGTGTGGCCTGAGCCGCAAGAAAACCCACAAGCCTTACCACGAATCATCGCCAAATTCAACAAACAGAGCAATCTAAAGAGAAACAAAAACGCAACCCAACTCACTGTCACTGATGATTTCCAAAATCTCGAGGGTTTGTCTGTTGAGGAACTGACGAATCACCTCACCGACATCAACTCACACTTGGTTGGAATCAGACAGAAGAAATTAGGAATTCTGGTCAAGCCCGGTGTCGATCATACGGTTCGGGAAGAAGATCGTCGTCCTAGGGTTTCAGGTATGGAAGCAGATTCTTCTCGGCAGGCATTAGGGTTTCCCGGCGGCGATTATTTTCCGGCGGAGGAGCCAATGGCTGGATTTTGTGGGAATGATTGTATTTGGGATTCTTCTCGGCTGGATTTGGAGTTTTTCGGTTTCGAGACGCAGCCCCTTTGTATCTAAATAGAGATTCCGACTACTTTGTTTAGTTTGTAATTTCATAGCTTTTTTGTTTGTTGTATCCATGGTGGAATTATTGTAAGATTTCGTATTATTTCAATTTATGAAAACAGTTTTCAATTTCTTTTAGTTGATTCGATTCTGCATTCATGTGAAACGCATAAATCCAATCAAGCTTTGCTCAAAAGTACAACACAAAGACAAATATCGAAAGGGGAGATGTGTATGTAGTATAGAGCCACTAGTGTCAGATCAGCTCTAAGCAGCAGCTGCTCGGTTGTCTTGTGAATGCTAAGCTGCCTTGTGAGCTTTGAAAGAAGAGAGGACTGCTTCTGGTAACAGTCTGCTTCGCCTTTTGAGGTTCTGATCCTCTTGAATCAACGATTCAATCCTCTCATTACCTATCGCACTGCAGATTAATCCAAGAGAGAGAGAGAGAAGAGAGACAAATAAGCACAACACCACAGCCGTATTGAGTTAGAATACAAAGGATATAGAACAAGATTGCTTTCATTGTGGCTAGAAAACGCATCTCCCTTCTTCCTTGTAGAGGCTGTGAATACCCATCAAAAGAAATGCTCTGTTGCACGCCAAAGCTCAGCATATTGAGGTTCACCTTACTCATGCTTTCATTCTTGTAGATCCCTACCATCTATGAGGTCCGAAAGCTTCTCGACTCCACACATTTGTCTTTACACTTTGCTTACCATGCTTGAACAGAGTAAAATCAGCAAGAAAATCCAGCATACATTGAAATAAGCTCTTGAGTACATCAATCTCTATTTTTAATCAGCCATACTCCATCAATCTCACTGATACAGATCCAACTTGCTTGGCAACCAAAATAGAAGAAAACAACATAGAGATCAAGTCTCACTGACACATTTCATCGAACATCTTCATCGACTTTCTTAACCTTTAACACCTTGACAGCATCATCGACTTCCTCAAGAACACACATCAATCATAATATACTCTATGCACTCGTACAATCTTGCTTAGAATACACAGCGAATAATGAAAACGAAGAACAAGCATTTTAACGGGCGAATAAATAAATAATTGAGGCAAAACTATGTGAACTTGAGATCATTTACTACTAAGCTTGCTTAGATTATTAACTGTAATAAAGTAGAACTGGAAATCAATTTTGACAGCTGTAATATAACAAACGCAGTTAATGAAGCAACAACAAGAACAAGATCTTTGTGTCTAAATCCTGATTTTGTTAACGTTGAAAATACTTTGTTCGGACACATTTACCCTCGGGAGAAAGAAAAAAAAGGAAATATTTGCCTCAACAAGCAGAACAAAAAGGAAATATTGGGACCTAAGGCAACTTCTATATAATATCGTCGAATTCAAACTCAGTGCCTCTCTATCTTTTGATTTCCAAAGTTGAGTTTGAAACCCTAATTGCCTCTTTCCAAATTCCAATCCCATACGAACGAAGATGATGATGATGAATATTGCGATTGCAACGAAGACATCTGATATTCACCGTTTGGGGCTGAATAAGACAAAAGATCAGAGATCTATGGCTCATCAACTGTGCGTGAAGAAGACTGTTGATTTCAAGTCTTTTGCAGCGAAGCCTATACTGTCCAAGAAGAAGCAATCAANTGTTTTCCAGAAACCTGATTAATGAAAATATTTAATACATTTCAACACAAGTCTCATACAAACCATGGTAGCCATAATACATAGTATTGAGTCCAAAGCCAACAAAACAGCCAAAACAAAACACACATAATCTCATTCCAGGTTGTAGGAGAACTACTTAAGCAACCCTATAAGTCTAACATAAGATCACCTTGTCCTTCGGCTATGCAATGGAAGTACCAATTGCATCTTGCATACACTCGATTTCAGAAGATGGCCTCCACACCGCTGCGCTATTCACCTTCACGATATCCACCCAAACTCTAACTGCATTAGGTCCTAAGGGAACAAAATGCACAGTCTGGTCTGGGTTGTCTGAAGACCAGCGTCCTTCAGCTACAACCTGCCTCTTTCCGCTAATAGACATCAACTTGCACTTCCTATTTTCCTTTATAACCTCATCTTGATTGTTACGCTGAAAAGTTTAAAAAACAAACCATCAAGTTATAATTAGAAGAAAAATAAACAACTAGCTAACAACTTCATACAATTTCCTTGAAGAATTACCTGAGATCTCCTAAGAGGAGATAATGCAAGTGGTTGAGCTTTCTTTGCATTCGATTTAGGACCTTTTTCTGGAGAACTCTCCAGAGGAGACTTACTGCTTGTTGCTGGAGATCAGATGTTGTAGGATCCTGCAGAGGAGACCTGGAACTTGTTGCATCTCCGGGTTTATCAAAGACTACTCTGTCAGCAGGCCATGCCACAAAAGACTTCACAGAGTCCACAAGGTATGTCATTTCTGTCGTCAGCCTCCACATGAATGTTTGAGGCGCAAAGCACTACAAGAAAATATAGTAAAGATAGCATAAGAAAATAGCGTTTTGTACATTAATGTTATCTTTGATATAACACTCGGTTTAAGATAGCGTTTTCAAAAACGCAAATGCTATCATTGTGTTTTCGGATTCTAAAATTTAATAACTCTTTATTTTAGATATCATTTGTATCTTTGAAACGATGTGTTTAGTTTAGGCGGAAAAATTAATTCATTTCCCGGCTAAAACAGTGAAAATTTCATTCTCTCATAAATTTTTTTTAACTCCCCTCTCATTTTTCATTTCCCACAAACAATTTCATTGTTCGACCAAAAAAAAAAGAACAAAATCTTTTCCCCATTTCGTTCATGGATTCTCTCTAGAAAACCCTAGCCACCGCGGTGTACGGCTATGGGCTCTGGTGGACGGACTCCGACTACAGATCTGGGCAGCTCTCTTTCGCCTCTCTCCTCTCCAGTCTCTGTACATACGTATCTCCGCTACTTTGCCACTAAAGCTTTTGTGGTGCTTCACGAAGATGGTGGTGGTTTATCGGTATCGGAGTCTTCTCCTCTCCTGTGACGGCCTTCGTCGTCTCCTCTCTCCATCTTCACCTCTATTCTCATCTCTACCTTCACCTCTATTCTCTCCATTTTCCTCGACTAATCGACGGGAATCGATTAAATCTGCTTCCCTGGGTACCTTCTGATTTTCTTGTTGATATCGTCTGCTTAGAGGCTTCTTTGGTACCAGATGAAAATGAACTGAACAAGTGTGGCTTCTTTTGTACAAGCTCCTCATCACCAAGCTCACGGCGGGACTCACCGGTAAGTTGTTCAGATCTGCCCGATCTTCTTTTGAAATGACAGAAGTAATCCTCAATTGATCCATATTTGTGGAATCAGAGATCGGATATATCTGAGACTCTCTTATGTATTGTGTCTCGTGGTTGATTATTGGATCGATGGTTGGGGAAACCCTAATTTATGTAAATTTTCTTTTTTGATTAATTCGCAGAGGAGGACGCCAAGAACTCGAAGTTTGTCCAACAACACAGGCGGTAATGTCTTACTCTTTCCATCATTAATTAGTATCCAATCTCAGTTTTTTCTTTCTTCAGATCTTTCCATGTTTTTTATTTACGATTTGGGAACTGATTTAAGAAACCGAATGTGATTTCTCAGCATCTGTCAATTCAGAATTGCATTTCATTCAGATTTGTTCGAATTGCTTGTCATATTGTAATCCTCATCAATCTTAATTCATGATATTGGTCCGTTAAGAAAATATGTCGTATGTAGTGACTATCAACTAATGTTTGATTTCTCTGCATCTGTTTCTTGCGCCGATTTGGCTCTGTATATGGTATTGCTTGATGCATTATGAGCCATACATGAATTTTCCAACTTCATTCAGATTTAACTAAATGTGCTTGATCAGGCTCATTCTCTAAACCTTGTTATTATTACAAAAAAGTCTCAATTTGAATCCTTGATGGCAGCATGAAGCTTAATGGCAGCATGAAGCATAGAGGCTTCTTTGGTACAAGCTGTGAGTCGGTGGTGACGAGTGGTCAGCACCAATTAGCATCACAGAATCCTCCCAGAGATGCTAGTCCTGCATGGTTAGTGCTTTAGTGGGAAAATGTTACTCTGTTAGTTAAACAGTTTCATGCTGCCATTATTTATCTAAAATTAAACTGTACCATTTTTGTTTTCAGACTTTTGTCCATTGCAGAAGAAACTTTAGCAGAGTTTCTTTCAAAGGCAACTGGAACCGCTGTTGAGTGGGTACAGATGCCTGGAATGAAGGTATGCCTCTAATTTTGTTTCTGGTAATTGCATAGTGTAAGATATCAAGGAGCTATTCTACTTTTCCTTAACGGTTTGTTTTGTATTTCTGTAACAGTGGGTACTTGATACGGCCTTGTGACGGTGGTGGCTTGATCATACACATAGTGGATCATATGGATTTGGAGGTAATAATCTTCACTTTGCTTCAACTTCTATGCACATCAATGCGTTGGTAACTGTTAACCAAACTGTTTGGATATTTGTTCTGTTAAATAGGCTTGTAGTGTGCCTGAGGTCTTACGCCCGCTCTACGAGTCGCCAAAAGTACTTGCGCAGAAGACAAGTGAGACTTTTAAACTTGCAGGGGGCCAAACCAAAGGAGGAACATGATGCTATCGATGATGCTAAAACCTCATTATCTTGTTTCTGTAGTTTATAGTTTCTTGTAAATGTAATTTTATTGTAATCTAACTATGAGTGTTTTTATTTGGTAATAAGATTTGCTTTTTATCAATATATTTCTTTAATGATCAAAATAGAACAAAAAAAATAAATCCGGTAAAAAAAAAATCTCGATCAAAATAGCCCAGCTAAAAATTATTGAAATGAACAATAAATAACAAACATAAAATGCTATTATAAAATATACAATTGCAAAACTAGTAAATGCCATGAAAAAAATAACTAGCGTAGCATAAGGAAAAAACACTATCTAAAACGCCAGACCTATTATGACGGGCGAAGATGGAGCGTTTGCGATAACGCTATGGTATCCTGTCATAGCGTTTATGTGGTGCTCTATATACGACATTTTCCTGTAGTGAAGACCTCATCCACAAACACTTTCACTGCATTTGGTCCTAGAGGTAGACCATTCACTAAAGCTTTCGGTTCCTGTGACTGCCACCGGCCTTCAACAACAACTTCAGAAACCCATAACTAATCACTAATCTACAATCAAACCTGGTTTATTGGAGATGGCTGAGATAAAACTGCGGCAACAGCAGGAACACAGTTTTGGCTAGGACTTGATTCAGTCACTTGGTAGATCTCCTGAAATCAAAACCAAAACCAAAAGCTAAAGAGATTAGGATAAGAAGAAACTAAATCTTCAGTCTCAAGAGCATATTCACCAGATCACAGAATCCAATACACAAGCAAAATCAGAATTGAACTGAACACATAAGCAGATAGTAATCCTATAAGAAAGAAGAGTGAAGAAAGTGTACTTGGAAAATCTGAATTTGAACAAAATGGAGTGCCTGCCACAAAACAAGATAAGTGTTAATGGAAACGTTCACAAAAAAACCTGTATATGTGTCTTGATGATTGCCTTTCCAATCAATGTTGCAAGGAAAAAAATACTCACAACACTAGATCAAAACATGTAGAAAGTAAAAAAATAACAAAGGTAAGATATATTAATTCAGTTTAAAAAAGTATGGCATACCTAGAATATTTATTTTATGGTGAAATGTTTTTAAAAGTCTTATAGAATAACACATGTAGAGCAGTTCTAGTAGAGGCAGCACACAGTTATGCTTGATACTGGATAAGAGCTTGAAAACCTAAACAGTTCACAAACAAGCTTAAAGTTAAAGATCATCAAACTGAGCAAATAAATGAAAATACAAAGTTTTCACATCAATATTATATATAAAAGAGGCGAATAACATTAAACAGAAAACTACCAAGTAATTCTCCAAACAAGACAAACAGAGCTAAACATAATAAAAGAGAGAGAAAAGAACGCGGGGAAGCTGGCCAGCAGACTTCTGGAAAGTGACAAGCTTCTCCACAAATCCATAGGGGAAAAACATGATGCAGCACGTCAACCTTGATTGGATACAGCATGTGATGGATTGTGACTAAGAGAATACAATTAGACTGTACAACCAACATCTCCGCAGCAACCACCAGTGAGATAAAAAGACTGAAAGAAGAGGGAAAGAGAAGAAAAGTGAATACATAGCGAGAAAAAGAAGTGACGGTTATGTACCACGATGAAATGTAAGTCTCCTCATTTGACATAAATGAAAATGACAAGACAATAACACAACATCTTAAAATTCTCATTGAGAACCTGCAAACCAAAGAAATGAAACAAAACTCGACATCAATTTCCCCGCTCACAGAATCTGAAATCGACAGTTTCTCAATTCCATTACGAAAAAAGTAGATTCAGAGAGATTATCTCTCTATTTCTCCAATCGAAATACAAACATCGATCAGGAAAATGAACACGAATCGAATCAAAGTTGTCTGCAGAAGCCGAAGTGGCAATAAACATGAAGATAAGGAGAGAGAAGAACTTGCCTAGCCTGGGAGAGACAGCGGAGAGAGACAGAGAGAGAGAATCTGAGAGAAGAAGAAAGTGTAGATTGTAGATCGAAGAAGGCTTGAGAGGATCTCGTCGTCAATGCTTGCTTTAACCCTATCTACTAATTATCTTTATTTCGAGTTTTTTCCTTTCTTCGTGCCTCCTCTCGCCACCCTCGACGACTTTGAACCCATTCTCGAAGCCTTGCCCATCTGTGTTTGGAACCCTAACGATTTTTAGAGATTTAAAGCCAAAATTGAAGCGATTATGTCTCTGTAAAAGGGGAAATTACCTTCGATTGGCAGGAGAGGGTTAACATGAAAGATTCCAGAGAAAGATGGGAGAAGGAGCAGTAAAGGAGAAGAGACGGTGCTGAAAGTTGAAGAAGGTAGCGGCTAGCGGAGCTTAGGGTTAGAGAGAGACGAGAGAAAAGGGATAATTTTTTTTTTTTGTCAAAGTTTGTTTGGTTTTTCAAAGAGTAATGGGCCTAATGGCGCTAAGTGTCATTTTTTTGGCTAAGTGTTGGCGCTTACCTATGTAATTAGACTCGAAAACTCATTTTTTACTTCTCGCTTAGTGTTTTTTCCGGCTTAGCATTTCTAAAATGCTATCGTAAAACAACCCAAACCAACATACCATCTTTAATAGCAGTTACGGAAACCGTGCTATTATAATGTGCTATCAATGCCCATTTTTTTTGTAGTGCGTTCACCATCACTTGCACTCTTCCTTCCTCCAAATCCACCATCTTAACCGTCCCAAGAGCCTCTCCGATGCTTCTGAAGGTCGGGTCAGCCCAGAAATGGAGCGGCACTCCCAACACTCTAATCCAAAAGGTAATGGCTGATGGCTAGTTGCGATCCACCACCGGTTCCCATCGTACCAAAGACATCATCCAGTAATCAAAATGGAAGGGCTCATTTTCATCACCTCCTTTATGTCTTCCTCCTTGTCAAAGTCAAACTGAAACCGTCCCAACCCCAAGTCTGCATCCGCCACACGTTCCTCTACGTTCCATATACGTCGTAACATAAACAGCAGAGTCTTCATATCTTGCATACCCGGGTTCATGCATCTACCAATCAGGGTCCGAGAGTAACCCGCTATAAGGCTTGAGTTGTCGAATTTTGGAATCACGATCTTCATTTTCTTCACATTGATATGTCCGTTGTTTTCCGGCCCAGACGTGTTCACCAAATTACCCTGCGTCATTGTGTTCCTTGATGTGACCCAGAAAACAGCAGCAAAAATTATAGAGGTGATTTGTGGAATATGTTTGTGCCGTCGAAACTTGTCATGTCTTGTCTCTATATAACCTCCATGTGAATAACGTATTATTCCCGTAGCTTGTCGAGCCCCCATATCCCTTTGATTGATCTGCTTAATGATCACGATCCATACCTTAAACCCAAACCCAATATGGCTCCATGAATCTTCTGTTGATATCCTCATATTAATGTCAAAACCGATCTTGTGTACCCGAAATTGATCCGGGATTTGAAATTTGAACCTGGCGTTCAGTTTCTCTTGATCCGAGATCTCTCTGGTTTCCTTTCTCAGACCGCCCCATCGCTTGCCTCTGTTCAATCTCCGAATCCGGCATAATCTCTGTGGACGAAGCGTAAGATTTACCGCCATCCAACTTTCCAAATCCCTGAGGATTTGGCATTTCCGAATCCTTGACAGCGTCCAATGATTTCCCGACATTGATACCATTGATTTCCGGATTTGCTCTTGACTGTGCGAATCTCCTGAATCGATTCCCTTGCTATCCCGATTCCATATCCCTTCAATAATAAACCGTATTATGACCCTTAATATGAACCGTATCTGGGAGATCCCCCTTGGTGAATCTACTCCCATCTCACGTCGCCGGCGCCATCGCCTTTCTAGAGAGAAAAGTCACAAGTTTTGGAAAAAAAATGATTATAAATACCTTTCTCCTCTTTGACAGAAAAATGGGAAAACAAAAAAAAATTCTAATATCTTTAGGGACAATTGGCCAAATAACCAATTTTTAATAATGTATTAAAAAAACTAGCCATAGATAGTTTTTCGGACGATTTTGCCCTCATATGCGCTTGGTATAGATAGTCTATACTATTTTGATATTGTTCTATTTGACAACACATATTGTTAGCCCATAGATTTGTTTTTTCCGTTATTCGCATCTTATGAATTGATTCAATTTTGTATAACTACAAAAAAAAATAGATTTTTTTTTCACGGTGAACATGATTTTAATTTTTTTAAACTAACAAAAAAATATTTCCAGCCGTGAATAGTATCACCAATAACGTAACAAGTCTATTTTTATTAATAACATAACAAGTCTATTTTTTTAATCAAAAACGAAGCAAATTTATCAATAACATAACAAGTCTATTTTTCCCAAACATTTTATCTCTTAGAGCATGTGCATTGGCAGACCGTCTCTATTTATATATGAGCCTTAGGCTAAAAAAAAAATTTGGGCTCTTTTTCAAATAAATTTTGTTTTTTTTTGTTGTTTTTTGAGCCCTTTTTCCTTGAAGAATTTTTTAAAAAAAAAAATTGGACACATGGCAAATGCCCATGTTGCCATAGGTCTGAGCCGGGCATGTGCATTGGGGGTGTCTCATTAAACAAATCAAAAACAAAAAAGGCAAGAGAGAGAGGGTTGAGAGTGTCTAAAATGAGACACCAAAAAAAAAAGTTGAGACACCCAAATCACACGTGGCGATTTGTGATTAGTCCAATTTTTTTTTTTTTTAAATTAATTATTTAATTAAAAAATTAATATTTTTTTTGGTGAGACACCATCAAAGTGTCTCACCAATGCATATGCTCTTAAGTGTCTCATCAATAATTTCCAAAATTGCAAAACAAAATAGACGTTCATAAAAATTAGTCTCCATTAATTTCTGATCGTCTCTCGCCCACGACGTCAAAATCACTGTCTTTCTCCAACGGTGAAGTACTGGGTAGTGTTACGAAATAATAAAACCAACAATCGAATTAATAAAAGCCAAATATATAACCTCCACCATGAAAACCAAATAGATAGTCTATGTGTTCTATATAGACCAACGCTTTTTAACAACATTACACATGAGGAATTGAATTGAAAATTACAAATATTTACATTGATTAGAATAATAAGTTTGTAAAATAGTATAGACTTGATAAGTAGGATAGACGGAGAGATAAGAAAAGTATAATATGGGGATGAGAATGAATATAATGGGATATTTTATATAGTCATTCTATAAGTTTTGTCATTTTTTATCAAAATGTTTATCAAAAGCAAAATTACAAAAAAATAGATGTTTTATACACATAAAAATTAGTGCCTTGCCTAATATTAAAAACACTAAAATGATGAACACTCTTAATACATAAAAATTAATCTCCGTTAACAAGGCAGCATTCTATACAAATAGAATGTTGAAAACAAAAATTTGTCGGCCATTAAAAATGAATAGGGGTGTTGTTTACGGTGATATCCAAATATCCAATTGTGCAGACTGCTTATGGAATTCCTTGATCACTTTAGCGTGTTTCGTCGGTGCCATTTTCTGAAAGTGAGAAACAAAAAAAAAACATTGTCCGCATTCTATACAATTTTTTTTACAAAGTCGATGCTGCCTTGTTATACAAATTCTATATAAAAATTTTGTATAGAATGCTGCCTTGTTATCATCGAACACATTGTCCGTATCATCGACTTCCTCAAGAAACACATCAATCATAATATACTCTATGCACTCGTACAATCTTGCTTAGAATACACAGCGAATAATGAAAACGAAGAAAAAACATTTTAACGGGCGAATAAATAANAAAGAGCTAATTGAAATCGACATACCGGGTGTGGTTTGATTTAAGTTACAAAGACACGTCATCAGGATACAAACGAATGAAAATAAGACACATAATAAAAAAAAAAATCGATTTAGGGAGAATCGATGTGAGTCCGCCACATAAGATTATGACTTCACAAATAATAGTATGATAAAGCAGAACTGGAAATCGATTTTTGACAGCTGTAATTAAACAAACGCAGTTAATGAAGCAACAACAAGAACAAGATCTTTGTGTCTCTAAATCCTGATTTTGTTAACGTTGAAATTACTTGTTCAGACACATTTACCCTCGGGAGATAGAAAAAATGAAATATTTGCCTGAACAAGCAGAAGAAAGGAAATATTTGACCTTGGGACCTAAGGCAACTTCTATATAATATCGTCGAATTCAGACTCTTTCGATCTCTTTCCATATTTTTTGATTTCCAAAGTTGAGTTTGAAACCCTAATTGCCCTTTATGGATTTTGGGGTATTTATCAAAATCTCCCTTTTTGGATTCGTTATGAATTGGTTAATATATACTGTTACTTTTTAGAATTTAAACACAAACAAAAGTATTAAGAAAATAAAGGGAAAAAATTACCGTAACACTATTAATAAAGGTATAAAATATGTTATTATTACTATTTAATTCCATATATTTTTACTAAACTCCAATAAAATTATTTTATAGATTAGCTGCTAAAGGAAGTGTCGCCAATTCTATATTATGCGGGCTAACTAAAAATATTAGTCAAAAGGAGAAGAATGAAAAATTTAGAGAGAGTTAAGAAATTGTTTTCGATTATATCTTATATGCGAAACAATTTCTTCGATCTCTTTTACAGTGTTTCTGACCATTGCTAATGGCCTAAATTTTTGCAAGATCGTCTGCGATCCTTGGTGAAACATATACCCACGCGAGTCCTGCAAAATGAACTATTTTGAACCCAATATATTATGTCTCAACATTTATCGTAGATTTGTGGCAATTTACGCTATAAGAAACATATATTGTAAAATTCATAAGTANTTCTCACTGGCAAAGCTCCTAACTACAGTCTTCTACGAACATTTGGCTGTCTCTGCTATGGTTCCACATCACGAAAACAAAGACACAAATTTCAACCTAGATCACGAGCATGTTTATTTCTGGGCTATCCTTCAGGATATAAAGGTTACAAGCTGATGGACTTGGAGAGTAACAACATCTTAATCTCACGAAATGTTGTATTCCATGAAGATGTTTTTCCCTTGGTTAAAGATCCGAAGACAGAAGTTTCTACGGATTTCTTCACACCACTGGACTCTCAGCCCTCAGGTATCACTAATCATTATCCTCCTTTTTCATTTCCATCACCACCTATTCCATCACCATCTTTACAAATTTCTACTCCGAGAACACGCAAAATTCCTGCTCATCTCCAGGATTATCATTGCTATTCTCTTCATTTTGATCTTCAATATCCCATCTCAGATTCTCTTTCCTATTCAAAACTCTCTTCTTCTCATATGTCCTATATTAACAATATTACCAAAATCCCTATCCCAAGTTCTTATGCTGAGGCTCAGAAATCCATAGAGTGGTGTGGGGCAGTGGACAAGGAAATTGGTGCTATTGAGTCAACTGATACATGAGATGTTACTTCGTTGCCTCCAGGAAAGAGATATGTTGGTTGTAAATGGGTGTTTACATTGAATTTTCTTGCAGATGGTACTCTTGAGAGGTACAAAGCTCGCCTTGTAGCTAAGGGTTATACTCAAAAGGAAGGCTTAGACTACAATGAGACATTCTCTCCGGTTGCAAAAATGGCTACTGTCAAGTTATTGTTGAAGGTTTCTACCTCTAGGAAATGGACTCTCACACAGCTTGACATATCCAATGCTTTTCTCAATGGTGATCTCGAGAAGGAGATTTACATGAAGTTACCGGAAGGTTATGCTGCTAGAAAGGGGGACTCATTGCCTAAAAATGTTGTTTGTAAGCTTAAGAAATTCATATACGGTTTAAAACAAGCTTCACGGCAATGGTTCAAGAAGTTTTCTGCAGCTCTATTGGATTTTGGATTCATCAAAGCTCATGGTGATCACACTTTGTTTGTTAAGTGTTTTGAGGATGATTTTGTCGCTGTTCTTGTTTATGTTGATGACATAATCATCGCAAGTACCAATGATATTGCTGCTTCTCAAGTTACACAGGATTTGAAGAAAAGCTTCAAACTTCGAGATCTGGGTCCTCTTAAGTATTTTTTGGGGCTGGAGATTGCTAGATCATCTGAAGGTATTTCTTTATGCCAGAGAAAGTATGCATTGGAGATTCTCTCTTCCTCTGGTATGATAGGCTGCAAACCATCTTCTGTTCCTATGGTTCCGAACTTGAAAATATCTAAGACAGATGGTGATCTTCTTGATGACAGAGAGTTATATCGTCGCTTGGTAGGCAGGTTGATGTATCTGACTATAACACGTCCAGATATCACCTTTGCTGTGAATAAACTGTGTCAATACTCATCTGCACCACGCACTCCTCACCTTAAAGATGCATACAAGGTACTGCAGTATATTAAAGGGACAATTGGTCAGGGTCTCTTCTACTCAACATCCTCTGATCTTACTCTCAAAGGTTTTGCGGATGCAGATTGGGCTTCATGTCCTGACAGTAGACGTTCTACTACTGGTTTCACAATGTTTCTTGGATCTTCATTGATCTCTTGGCGCTCTAAGAAACAACCAACTGTTTCCCGGTCTTCTGCTGAAGCAGAGTATAGAGCTTTGGCTCTCGCTTCTTGTGAAATGGCTTGGTTGAAGACCTTGCTCAGTGATCTAAGAGTTTCGTCATCAACAGCTCCTATCCTCTTCTCAGATAGCACTGCTGCAATTCATATAGCTACCAATCCTGTTTTCCATGAACGAACTAAACACATAGAGTTGGATTGCCATACGGTTCGGGAACGTTTGGATAAGGGTCTACTCAAATTACTTCATGTGCGGACAGAGGATCAGGTAGCTGATATACTCACAAAGCCTTTGTTCCCAAATCAGTTTGAGCATCTTAAGTCCAAGATGAGCATTCAAAACATATTCTGCACATCTTGAGGGGGACTATTGAAGTATATGGACCGGTTTAAGCTGGTTTAAATTACTTGGTTAACTTAACCATTTGTATGTGTAAATGTCGTTGTATAGTTTATATATAGAGCAAGGTGTACAGATACGTGAATTAAAAAAGAATATAATCGGTTATTCATTTTCAAACTTTCTCTCTCAATTTCTCTTCTCTTCTTCATCACTAATAGATTCGTGTTGTGATGTGGAATCCTTATCTGAGAGATGTGTTTTGGTATTGGGGCAATTCCAAAGCTTGATAGACATATGTGTCTGTATAGATTATGTATTATATACTTTTGATTTCGTGCTACCGAACATTCGTACGTTTATTATAAAGCACCATAAAATAACATAGAAATGGGTTTTTTTAAAAGTCCACAACATATAAAAATTTGGCATATACAATAATAAATTAGAATGAAAAAGGTAAAAAAATGACTGTAATCAAATCAAATTTATGTACATGGGGAACAAGTATTGGATCCTAATGCTTGCCTCTCCACATAAGTCATAAATGGAGCTATAAAAAATGGCGTATAAAGCAAACACACAAACATAAAAAAGATCATTAGTAAAACATCTAAGAGGTACATTTCTACATATATTTTAAAACTAAAGGCCTAACAAAAAATAAAAAAAAACCCCAATTGGATGAAATTGCCTAAATGTACAAAGACAATTAGCAATGATATATATATAGCTTTTACTTCTTTGGTAGCTGCTTCGGCCGTGACCTCATACTGGCTCTCCTTGCCACATCCCACGCCTTTTGTGGCGCGTAAACACCTAGTTGAGACGCAAAGAAGGATTCATAACCTGGTGAATCAAATGCAAACCCAGTGTGCTTTGAGAGTTCCCGAGGCAATTGGGATATCGCATAGCTTCTCGCCTCTTGAGGTGTGAGCTCGTTCTCTATCTCCAGGTGATCTGCCTTGCTTGCATCTGACTCGTGCCTATGTATTTCTTGAACGATTTGATAATCATATGGGAAGAACCATCTCTCAACCCTGGATCAGTGAAGACAGATTTTTACCATGTTATATAATCCTTTAAGAACCTTATGACCTTAATTATAAGATTCGCAAAATAATTGCATGTTAATCAATGCTAGAAAAGTAGCTGAAACTGATAATATCCCGGTTTTACTTACCCTTGGAAGATGAAATCGCCTAGAAGAGAGACAACGGGAACAAGCAGCAATGTGAAGTAAAAACAGAATGTACTCATCAGGACATATATGACAAAGTAAACATTTTCCTGCAGACGTGAAACGATAGAATTCAGATTTGCCAAGTTATAAACATCAGAAAACCAACGATATACTTAAAGGAAAGGCGCGCTTACATTTCTATCACGTGGTGTCGTGATCCCGCAGTATATGAAAGCAAAAACGAGCCATGCAGCAATGCTCCCACCGACTGTGATATAATGCCATCTGGTAAT
The DNA here is from genome assembly GCA_002933935.1 of Eutrema yunnanense. Classification (NCBI taxonomy): domain Eukaryota; kingdom Viridiplantae; phylum Streptophyta; class Magnoliopsida; order Brassicales; family Brassicaceae; genus Eutrema; species Eutrema yunnanense. The sequence goes on along the minus strand of PKML01044079.1, from coordinate 72,077 downwards.
GGAATTGCTCATCAAAAGAATGCGCATATTCACAGCAATCACGAGACATGTGAAGACCATTGTGCTAACATCCCAGAGACCAAATATTTTGCCTGATGAATTTACAGCCCCAAAAGTCTGTTGAGGAACTGATGAATCATCTCACCGACATCAACTCACACTTGGTTGGAATCAGACAGAAGAAATTAGGAATTCTGGTCAAGTCCGGTTTCGATCATACGGTGCCGGAAGAAGATCGTCGTCCTAGGGTTTCAGGTATGGAAGCAGATTCTTCTCGGCTGGCATTAGGGTTTCCCGGCGGCGATTATTTTCCGGCAGAGGAGCCAATGGCGGTCACATGGTTTTGTGGGAACGATTGTATTTGGGAATCTTCTCGGCTGGATTTGGAGTTTTTCGGTTTCGATACGCAGACCCTTTGTATCTAAATAGATTCCGACGACTTTGTTTAGTTTGTAATTTCATAGCATTTTTGTTGTTGTTTAATCGCAGACTTTCAATTTGTTGTATCCATGGTGGAATTATGAACTCGATAATTGTAAGATTGTAAGATTTCGTATCATCTTAATATATGAAAATAGTTGTCAATTTGCTTTTAGTTGATTCTCCACTAGTGTCAGATCAGCTCTAAGCAGCAGCTGCTCGGTTGTCTTGTGAGCTTTGAAAGAAGAGAGGACTGCTTCTGGTAACAGTCTGCTTCGCCTTTTGACGTTCTGATCCTCTTGAATCAACGATTCAATCCTCTCATTACCTATCGCACTGCAGATTAATCCAAGAGAGAGAGAGAAGAGAGACAAATAAGCATAACACCACAGCCGTATTGAGTTAGAATACAAAGGATATAGAACAAGATTGCTTTCATTGTGGCTAGAAAACGCATCTCCCTTCTTCCTTGTAGAGGCTGTGAATACCCATCAAAAGAAATGCTCTGTTGCACGCCAAAGCTCTGCATATTGAGGTTCACCGTACTCATGCTTTCATTCTTGTAGATCCCTACCATCTATGAGGTCCGAAAGCTTCTCGACTCCACACATTTGTCTTTACACTTTGCTTACCATGCTTGAACAGAGTAAAATCAGCAAGAAAATCCAGCATACATTGAAATAAGCTCTTGAGTACATCAATCTCTATTTTTAATCAGCCATACTCCATCAATCTCACTGATACAGATCCAACTTGCTTGGCAACCAAAATAGAAGAAAACAACATAGAGATCAAGTCTCACTGACACATTTCATCGAACATCTTGACCGTATCATCGACTTTCTTAACCTTTAACACCTTGACAGCATCATCGACTTCCTCAAGAAACACATCAATCATAATATACTCTATGCACTCGTACAATCTTGCTTAGAATACACCGCGAATAATGAAAACGAAGAAAAAACATTTTAACGGGCGAATAAATAAATAATTGAGGCAAAACTATGTGAACTTGAGATCATTTACTAAGCTTGCTTAGATTATTAACTGTAATAAAGCAGAACTGGAAATCGATTTTTGACAGCTGTAATTAAACAAACGCAGTTAATGAAGCAACAACAACAACAAGATCTTTGTGTCTAAATCCTGATTTTGTTAACGTTGAAATTACTTGTTCTGACACATTTACCCTCGGGAGAAAGAAAAAAAGGAAATATTTGCCTCAACAAGCAGAAGAAAGGAAATATTTGACCTTGGGACCTAAGGCAACTTCTATATAATATCGTCGAATTCAGACTCTTTCGATCTCTTTCCATATTTTTTGATTTCCAAAGTTGAGTTTGAAACCCTAATTGCCTCTTTCCAAATTCCAACCCATACAAACAAACGATGATGATGATGAATATTGCGATCGCAACGAAGACATCTGATGATATTCAGTGTTAGAGGCTGAATAAGAAAAAAGATCAGAGATCTATGGCTCATCAACTGTGCGTGAAGAAGACTGTTGATTTCAAGTCTTTTGCAGCGAACCCTATACAGTCCAAGAAGAAGCAATCAATGAACAAGCTTGGCGTTTGCTGCAAGTCTATTCCAGCAACAGCAAGGCCTCTCCAGATGAAGCAGAAGCATCCGCCTCTGAAAGTATCTCAAAACGCTCCAGCCTTGAGGAAGAACGCAACAGAGACCTTGGAGCTCTTCGAAATAGCCAAGAAATCTGCAGATGTGGCCAATGCAAAGGGACTTCTCTTGTCTAAAGAAGAGACTTCGATATGCGTGGACACTCTCTCTTTGCTCATCAGTTTCCCCATCAGCTCAGCAGCTCCTGAGACAAGGCGGATCATGGAGAGGCTTTCGTATCTTACAAAGCACAAAGACCGCAAAATCTGCAATTATGCATCTTCACTTCTTCACCATTGGAGGCAGAGCATTAGAGATCAACAACTCTAAAACTCAAGGGAAGGGAAGGAAACAACGTTGTGCTTGTGACTTGACAACAACGTTGGTTGTTTTGTATATTCTTTTGGTAAATTTAGAGTTAAGAGTAGTTACCACTTTATATTTCAATTAGGAATAGTTTCACAATCTCTATTTGTGTTGTTAATGTCAAGTTTGTGTTCTTTGATCTGTACATTTGTTCTCTGTTAATGAAATTGGAGTTTGATCTGTACATTTGTTCTCTGTTTTTTTGGGATTTTCCCTCTGATTAGATGCAACATGTGTGTATATATCATTCTGCATTCATGTGAAACGCATAGATCCAATCAACATAAGAAGCTTTGCTCAAAAATACAACACACAAAGGCAACGACCCAAGATAACAAATATGCATTTTGCGGTAGCACATAAGATGAGTTTGTTCTCCAGCTTCGTAGGGAGGCGGCAATACATTGTGCACATCAGCAAACACATCTTCTTCTCCACTCTCTTGACTTACACAAATGGGTGAATCTAAGACAGAGTCTGTAATCTCCCTCAAGCTTTCTTCCAGCAATGTTCCAACCGTCTGCAGTTCACATACTTGTTGTATGCAGCGCGGCCTACCATGACTCCATGAGCTCCTTCCTTCAATGCAGCGTTTACCTTACCTTGCTAAAAACCATCAGAGCAGAAAGCTAGTATGTATCTCCTATCCAAGATGGTCACCTTCGATACAGAAGTAATGCCTCCATTAATTGTGAATTTCAAGTCCGGGAAGTCACGCACAAGGGCATAGTAGTACGCACACAAACAGGTGACTTACTTCAAAGAAACAATAGATTTATACATAATAACCTTTTTCAGAAGACGGTAATCAAGAGGTAAGTAACGGTAAACATACTTTAGAGGAGGGATTCTCCGGTTATCAGCAGGGCTTATCCCACCAAGCAGTGCCTTGCGTGAATGTACAACGAAATGCCTGGTTGGTGACAGAGTAGAAACCTTGTAAACAAAGTCACCTAAGAGTAAAGGGAAATAAGTATTAGTACATAGTGGCATATCCAAACCCACTCCATACGAGACTTAAAACTCACAGAGCTCGTCCACACCAATTCGACATTTTACAGTAACAGGAACGTTGGTATTGGCAGCAATGGCAGACATTGCCTTTCCAACAAGCTTTACAATCAAAACTACAAAGTGTGAGCGTAATGAAAGAGAAGATATATATCTTGAAAATCATCAGACCTTGGGGTTGAGCATGAGGCTAACACCAAAGCATCCATGGCATGCTACCTTAGGACTGGGGCATCCACAACTATCTCAACAAAACAAGAAAAAGAAAACAAACCCAGTTTTAAGTTTCCAAGTCCACACGCAATACCGTAAGAAAAAAGAAACTGCACAAACTTGAGATCGATTTCGTCGTATCCGTAAGCATCAGAAAGCTTAGCAGCTTTTGCAAGGCTTTCCACATTGCTCCCACCGATTTGAAGAACAATGGGATGTTGTCGGGGAGAAAAAGCTAAGAACTTATCCAAATTGGTCTGCTGGTGAAACAACTTTGTTATGAGGCGAGCAAGCGTCAGGTAATGATTATATGTCCATTCCATCATCGGAGCGATGCTGGGAGAAAAGCTCTTAGTGAGGACCGGAATCAAGAAATAGCTGAGACAGAGTGAACCTGAATAAAGGAGGAAGATAGGGAGAAGAAGTGGAGAATCTACAAGTGGGTTTGAGTATCGGCGAATGAAGATGTAAAGAAGAGACAGAGGACTTGAACATCATCTCCGAGACATAAAGGATTGTCGTCACGAGCCGGAGAAGATGAAGTTTGAAACTGAGTGAAGAAGATCAAATCTCACCGAGACATTTTCATCGAACACATCATCGACTTCCTCAAGATCATAATTATAGAGAATATTAGAAATATTGTATTGTGTTGTATTATTTCATATGATGAGAATTACAAACTATATATAATAGAGCTACAAAATCATATAATAAATAAGCATATAATAAATAAGAGAATCATAGAGAATAATTGTAGGAGTAATCATAGGGATCTTTATAGATGATTATCCTTAATACGCCCCCTCAAGCTCAAGGCGGAGATGAAATGAAGACGGAAACAATGGCTTGAGATTGAATCTTCGATAAATTTGATAAAGAAGGAAGAAGAAGCATTGCGCTTGAACCATGCGGTTGGACGGATTTACCGTGATGGGAACACCTCAAAAAAACTTGTATGTGGAGTATGTGGAGGCTGAAGGAAGCATATAGCTTAGGAGAAATCATTATCGACTTAAACAAATTATCAACTTGACTCAAAAATAAAGAAAACAAAAAAAAAACAAATACAAAAACAGAGCCGATCGTTAGATCATTGTGGCTCAGATTCAGAGGTCCATGATAGACTTGAATAATGGAAGCATTTTGGTTTAAAAGAAAAAGAAAAAAAGAGGAACGAAGTTCGATAGCTTAGAAACTGAAAAAAGAGGTGCACAAAGATCTAAAAGAAAATGAAGAAACACATGTTTTGAGAAAACAATAGGATCATGGATTGAGTTTGATCGGTGGATCAAAACTCACACAAATAACCTGCTCTGATACCATATAGAGAATATTAGAAATATTGTATTGTGTTGTATTATTTCATATGATGAGAATTACAAACTATATATAATAGAGCTACAAAATCATATAATAAATAAGAGAATCATAGAGAATAATTGTAGGAGTAATCATAGGGATCTTTATAGATGATTATCCTTAATAATAATGTGTACTCTATGCACTCATATAATGAAAAATAAGAAATGGACGTGGACCAATCAAGATGCAGTAAAATTATTTTGAACTGCTTTAAATTATTTTTGAAAACTTGGAATTCATTTCAAAGGGCAACCACCACAAAACGTCAACACACAAAAAGATATAAAAAACCATAGCCGAGAAAGAAAAAAACACAAAAAGGCCTAAGCCCAACTCCAGAACAACCCATCAGAGAACCCGACCCGACATGAATACGACCCGACTTCACCATATCGAGAAATTGGAAATCGATCAACGATCTCCATACCCAGAGTTCTGATCAACAATGGCGGCCACCACGTCCTTCGACTCCTTCAGAAGCTTGATACTGTTCTTCAGCTTTTCCCTCTTGCTCGCCATCGACGGCGACTCCGCCAGCATTCTCTCAATACCTCCGCCTCCTCTGGGATCCACCATTTCCGCGACGATCTCCTTCTGAAACTGACTGTTGACGATATTCTTAACAGAGAATTGAAGATACAGAGCGAGGTTGTCCACAATCCTCCGCAGGACGATCGTCCAGTAGGATGTGATCCTCATCTTCATATCGAACGCCTGCTGCAGCAAATGGGCGTGATATTCCCGTAGATGCGAGATCTTTACATCTCCGAATCCAGTTATAGAGAAGTTCTCAGGTTTGTTTTCATCGTACAACACAGCGTTGATGAAGCTCTCTTGCGCACCTGTCTTCTGGCTCCAAGACGTCATGTAGTCAGGGTTACATGTGTAATCAGTAAGCTTCTCCATCTCAACGATCTCGATCACTCTGCTCACGGCTTGCTCCTTAGTATTGCAGATTAGGTTTCGACCAGCCCGTTTGATGGAGGATTGGATCTGTGGAAAGTTGTCTGAATATTTGGTAAGAACAGATGATAGAACAACTTCAACGTATTCCCATATCTCTGTGATGAACTTGACCGGCTTGGTATGAATCCCATCAACGTGTTGGGAGAGGATCGCTAAGAAGGCGGATCTTGGGATAAAATTGGGAAGCCCAACACATTTGCATTCGTCTAGGATCTTGATTTCGTCCATCAAGAACTCGGTCACGGAGTGGCGTTGTGCTTGCAGATTATCTGAGAATTGACTTAACATTTCCGCTAAACGGGCAGTACAATGCATGTTTTGGTCATCTGGGTACTCCGAGAAATCTCCTTGGACAAGGATTCTCAATAGAGACTCCTTTGCAGAACCCATGATGTCCATTAAAGACATCAATGCTTCTCCAGCAGAAGCCATAACTATTGGAAGCTTATTCAACTCCAGAACACTGTTTTCCATCTTCTCGTTGATCTTCCTTTCGATTTCAGGCAAACACCGGGATATCATCATTCCCTGGATCTGCATCAGCTTGTGAGCTAAAACGGGGATGCCCACGATGCCATCATCAATCATGGATAGCATTGGATGGGTGCTGAAAAGCAACTCTTCTTTCATCCTAGCTTCTTCATATGTCTCCTCTCCTATGCGGTTTCTGACACAGACGTAACCAAGTCCAATACTCACATCATCTGCAGTTACCTTCTGCAGGAGACCCTCAGGAGCCATGTCGGCTTTTGTGACAACAGCCAGAGTCCGTACACCAGTTTTGTCAACTTGTCTAGACATGCGAATGGACTCACAGGTGGTGAAATCTACGGTTGCTGACAGCACATTGAGTACGATGGACTCCTGGGGCTCGATGTACTTCATAATCATCCCGGAAATCTGTTCATAAATGTCTTCTGGCTGTCCATTCACCGGAACTCGTGTTATTCCGGGAAGATCGACCATAGTAAGATCTGGAACACCAGATTTCTTTACATGGAGGGTTAGGGGAGTGTCTGAAACTCCTTTTCCAGATCCTGCAAGATGAATATTCACAAGGTACTTATCAAAATCAAGACTTCCATTGGTTAGTCTAAAGCATATACCACTCTGAAGTTTCATCAGGTACCAAAACTAGTGTAACAGCATGAAAATATCAGATCATTAAAAACTCACTAGGAGTTGCACAAGCATAACACCTCTAGGCATAAGTAACTAGCTCGTTTTGAATGTGCATGTTTAAGGCAAATGTGTCATTTTCATTTTCAGAATCTATCTATCTTGCAGGTTTTAACAAGAACATATTTAACAGTATGGAAGGGAGAGAGGCAAAACTTACCTGCAATTACATCAGTTGCAGCACATATAGCTTCAGCAATGCGTTCCTCGTCCGTATGAACAACTTTGTCACCGAACTCAAGCCAGATCTCAGGTTCAGGGCTAGAGCTTCGCTGAAGCCTCATGACAAGAGGAACCCTAGTGCAGATTCCTTGACCACGAGGCAAACTGATTCCTGCTAAGGACTCAAGAACACTCGACTTTCCTGAGGATTGGTCTCCGACGACGACAATAGTGGGAAGCTGGATCCCTTCTCTCATCACGTTCAGGTTCCTCAGCCTGTCGACAGTGTCAAGCAACGGCCTGATCCGGTCATTGTAAGAAGACACAATCGGTGCTTCAATGGGGACAACTTTGTTGTCGTGAGAATTAGCTTCGACAATAGCAAGAGCCGAAGAGGTTGTAGAGACAACAAGCTTCTTACTACCTCCCATTTTCTTCATGACACGAGACGAGAGGGTTTTTGTAAGCTAGAGAAGAGAGGTTTAAGGGTAAGTGAAACTCTTCCTGGAGATTCTGGAAGATATATATAGAGATATTATAAGAGCTTGTGTATATGCAAGAAATAAACGTTTGAGATGAAAGGATGTAGGTAACGTGCATGTTGGAATTGAAAAAAGCAAATGAAGTCCATAATTACATACCTATAATAATACTATAGCTCATAGTTGAAGCTAAAAAGCCTCTCTTATTAAATCCTTTGATTGTATTTTTATTGGCTCCCATTGGCGGTGACGTTTGGTATTTTCAGATGGAATTATAACGAAAGTCGTAAACTCGTAGTTAACAGAAGACATCTTTAGCTAATCACTCTCTCTCTCATTGGCCCTGAATTTTCCATATCAGTTTTGTATCCATTTGAATCAACTTGTATATTGAAATTTGTACCGGCACAACATTTTGAAGATTTCTAAATTTTGGTATCATGAACATAAATCTAGTTTACAACATTTCAGTAGATTTGTTAATGTGTTTTCAAAGTCAGAAGATGTTCTCTGGTTATATATATACTACACAGAAACCCATTTTGAATAACATATTTTATTCCTAAGATTTTTTTTTTTCTTTTTTTCCCCTAAGATTTATTTGCAATATATACTAAAAATATTTATCATACTAAGGGCTTCTCCAATGGCACGGGAAAACGCCAAATATGCAGTCAAGGGAGCTCCAATGGGACGTTATATTCGACGGCAAAAAAAAAAATTTAGTGTTTTATGAACAGTGTCACACCAAATAACACTAAACATTAAAATACTATTTTTTTTTGTTTTTCATTTAATGATATAATTAAATTGGTATTTATCATTTGATTAAACTTTGTAACTAAAAATTAAATATACTTTAAATATTTAGTATCTTTAATTTTTAATAATATGAAATTTTAATTTTAATTAATATAAAATTTTAATTTGCACAAAATATCTCTACTATATAAAAGCAGGAGTTTGAGGCTCCTGGGAGTGTCCACGTCAGCATTCTAAGCAATTCACTACACGCTGCCACGTCATCTTAGGTAAGCTACTTCTCTCCTTCTCCAAATGGATGCTGCTTCTTGCTTGATTCGTATCCACGTAAGCATGAAGATAATAAGAGCAAAAAAAGGCCTACAATTATTTAACCAGCCCACAAAAACTAATCTATACCCAATAAAATGAAAAAAAAAAAACACACAAAACTAACCTAACATCTTCCCCATTGCACATCCAAAATATCTTCTACATTTATTCCACAGACGATTCCTCTTCTTAATCTCTTCTAATTTCTAGATACGTTACCATCACTAATTCTCCGTAATTATTATTTCAAACGCTATCATACTTGGAAAAAATTGCTATAAAATACGTCCTCTTACTTTCTCGACCCCCATCTTCTCTTCATCTCGCAAAGCATATGGCATCCGCAGCTTCAATCTCCTCTCCTCTGCCCCAGTAACTCAATTTAGTCCCAAAATATTGAATTGGTGAATTTCCAACCAGTTGTATACTACGTAGCATGGAAGCGCCGGTGAAGCTCCCATTCCCGCTTCGGAATCGGAAGCGGAAACGGAAGCGTCCATAAGCGCTTGGAGCCGCAAAGGAAGCGCGATTCGCGAAAAGTGAAGATTGGAAACGCTGAGGAAGCGTACGATTCGTAATTGGAAGCGAATTTTTTATAAATCGGAAGCGTTCTGTGTTTTTCTTTATCGTCGCCTCGTCGGCGGTTTTGTAAAACCAGATCCAAAAACGATTTCAACAAGACGAAGATGTCCACGTGCTTTTATTTACTTATTTTTTTGTTTCTTAGGCTTTTTAATTTTTTTTTTCTTGGCCCAATTGTTTTCATCACCTAGGCCCAAATTTTCTATAGAATATAATAACCCTAATTAAACAAAAAAATGAAGTAAAAAAAAGGAAGATGACAGTTACTATAATAAATTCTAGAGTCCTGATTTTTTTTCTTTCTTTATGAACGTGAATTAGGGAAGCAAAGGTATTTTCACTTAATGCTCTATATATTATCATTACATTTGTTTTTTGTTCATGATTCATATGATGATATTTAGAATACTTTTTATTATTCTTCCATAAATTAAAAAAAAACTTAGCCAAACAATATTCATCGATTTGTGATAGATATTTCATCTTAGTGTTTGGATTTCTGTTGTTTAAAACATTTTATGTTTGTAATATGTTGTTATATATGTTTGATGATTTATATGTTTGATGATTTATATGTTTGAAAAATTTGCTTCCGCGATTCCATTCGCTTCCGCATACCCGTTTCCGATTCCATGCTGCTTAGGTTGTATTCACACTTTCACTTTATATATCAATATACTGATATAATTGTTACACTGAGAAAAAAATACCAGAGACGATCTGTAATCTCTCATACTGGATTGAAAAAAAAGGCCCTTCGCTCCGCCGTTGATCTGAAAGGTTATGTATGACGATTCCTTTCCATTTTTCAATCTAACCTTCTTCTTCGATCCGTTTTCAGGAATTCTGATATTTGTCTTCCAATAGGGAAATCAAAAATAACTAAACTAAACGAAAAGATGATGAACAACTTCAAAAAATCCAATGGAGAACGAACCATCTTACCCCCAAATTCTGAGAATCATCATGTCAGCACGTTGACTAATCGCATGTCATCGCGCACATGTTAGTGGTACTGATCCTTGCGCTCCTTCAATGTATTTGAGACTTTATTAGTCGTAGTGGTATCTTCTTCAACTGGGGTACTTATAGATGTTTCGCAAGTGTCTATGATTAAAACATTTTTTTTTTGCTTAAAACGTATATGGTTAGAAAATATATGAACTTTTGAAGCTTCCACGTTCTATTTTCTTCTCTCTCAGTGAGGCTGTTTTGAAAAACAAAAATTAAAATAATGGTGGGACACCTATAATTTATATAACTTACTGGAGTAGTAGAAGTCTTAAAATAAATAAATTTCATGTTAATGAGGTATAGCTTTAAAGAACACAAGTATTATGTCATATGCTACCAAACCACTATGCTTCATGGCCTTTCTTTAAACTCAATACAGATTTATAGTATGAAGATATGTAACTGAGTAGATATTGCCATTTTTACAGATGAATATTTGTTATTTTACAAATGTGAGAAATTGTAAATGATGTGGTTACTACTCTCCCACTGCGATTTTAGACAAGGTTCATTGCCTCTTTTCTCTTTCTTTAAATAAAAGCCTTAGATAATTGTCTTTTTAGTCATTGTCTTCATCCTCCTTATTACCAACCTAATTTCGCTACTCTTGCATTGTTTCTTTGTTTCTTATCTTCTAGAGTGTTCCATTAACTATCCTTAAACTCATGTTATCGAAGTTAGACTCACTGTTACTATGCAAGTTTGTACTTTGAAACTTTATCAATTGATTATGGAAAATTCCAATCCTCTATCAATCAAATTATTATAAGTTCATCGTTTTTCGTTGTAAGTTTGAGTTTGTTTAGCTCATTGCCTATATATTCGTTCTTATTGGATTACTTGATGTTGTCTTATTTGTTGGTTTCAACTTGCCTTCATGTGTAAAGATGTTGGTCCTCTTTAATTTTCCTCACATGAATTCATGGCTTTCATTGAAAATCTCAAAACCGTAACGGATTAACAGAAATTTAATGTTTTAAACACGTGAAAATCAGGAGAAATAAAAAGAGGCTATGGCTCCAAAGAGTTGGCATGAAGGTGGAACAGATAGTCTTTCTGAATCTAATGTGTAAATATTTCATTTAGCTATTTTTTT